>PVJI01004348.1:0-109605 GCA_004026765.1 Micronycteris hirsuta
GGTTGGGGTCGTGTTGTTTGTCATTATTACTTTTGGTTTAAAGATTCCTGGAAGGAAGCCAAGCATTTAAAGAAACTGAGACAAGAAATCGTACACTGAGAAAAATGGTTCTCGGAGAACCTTCGGCAACTACGTAGTGTCCTCTTCTATTCACCGACGACAGGCACTTTTTATTCGATACAACAATGATATTCCAAGTCAGATTTAACCATTTGACAGTACTCTTTTATTTCGGGGTTTTCTTTTTCCGTTAAAGATATGAATTTTCATGATGTTTTAAAGTCAAGATTTATGTTGTGCAGGAATATAGATCTTAAAAACTACGTCACTGGCAGAATATTATTTGATTTTCAAAAGTGTGGTTCTCTTGCCCTGGCCGGTGTGGCTAAGTGGGTTGGAGTGTTGTCTGGTAAACCGAAAGGTCACAGGTTCGAACCCTGGTCAGGGTAAATGCCTGGTTTGTGGGTTCAATCCCCAGCTGGGGGCATGTATGAAAGGCAACTGATCAATGTTTCTCTCCCTCTCTCTCCCCTTCCCTTCCCCTCTCTCTAAAATCAATAATCATGTCCCTGAGTGAAGCTAAAAAAAAAAAAGTGTGGTCTTCTTCAAACTCTTCCAAGTGCATTATCGTGTTCCGAAGGAGGGGAGACAGGCCCATGGGAGGGCAGGCGGCGGCTTCTCTGCCCTGGGATTTACACCGCTGGC
The DNA here is from genome assembly GCA_004026765.1 of Micronycteris hirsuta. Lineage (NCBI taxonomy): Eukaryota > Metazoa > Chordata > Mammalia > Chiroptera > Phyllostomidae > Micronycteris > Micronycteris hirsuta. The sequence continues at coordinate 706 of PVJI01004348.1, forward strand.
CACTTCTCTGCCCTGGACGGTGTTTGTCAGCCCTGTGGTGGGAAGGCAGACAGTGCATGCCCTGGCACACACGGCCCCAGCCCTCCTGCTACCCGTCTGCCTGGTGAGTCACAGCCATCAGCACAGAAGGAGAACCAGCGGCTCCGTAGCGAGCGGTTAGAGAGTTCCTCTTTGTCCCTCCCCGACGGCATGCTCTGGAGCCCCAGGAACACGCAGAGAAGCCTGCCCCAGGTAACCCAGCGCATCCTTCAAGACACTGCACAAATGTCACAGCTGTACAGGAAAAGGGGGCACACGCCAACCCTTTCCCAGGCTCCCCAACCTTCTCCGCAGGGCCACCTGGGATCCCTGGGGCCCTACTGGGGGCTGCCCCACCAGCGGCCTCCCTGGGACACGTCTTGGTGTCCTCATCAAAGGTCCATCCTAGCGGGGATTTGGCCCAACCTGCTCAGATGTCTTCATGAAAGTACCAGCCCCCTAAATACACCGAAACAGGGTCCCTTTGTGGCCTTAACCCAAAGGTTGAACTCGTGAGGAGATGTCAGGCTCTAAAGTCAGCTGGGAGGGAGAGAAGTGCTTGTCTTTTGTCTGATTTTACAGGGTGGTGGGGATTTGGGAAGAACATTTTATAGCCAACATTTTAATTTTAGAAAACAAGCCCAAAACCCCATCATTTTTAAATGTACGCTGTAAAATACTGTATTTTGCCGTGTGTGATGCACACCCACACTTGGCCCGCATCACCCACGCGAGTATTATTCCCATGGTGTGTACTCAGTGTCCCCGTGTATAATGCGCGTCCTTATTTTCCCCTCAAAAATATGGGCAAAAAAGTACGCATTATACACGGCAAAGTAGGTATAAAACCCAGTGAGGTGCCCTTGTCTGGAAAAGATTCAAAGAGAAGATTTTGTCCTCTTCGTTCGGGAGACGCTCATCGAGGGACGTGGAAGTGTCCCGGGGGACAGGAAGTTCTTGGGGGCGGGGGGTGTGGAGGGAAGGCTTCACTGTGTTTGGAGACGGTGCAATTGAAGAAGGGGGCTGCGCTCCGCGGCTCTCAACAGTGCGGGTGCCGAGCTGGCGGCTGGGCCTGTCTGTGCTCTTCCTCCCGCTACAATTGTAGTGCCTGGTCCCCGAGAGCATCCCAAACATCCCAAACAGAATTCTCCAACTGAATCGCCGAGCCTGGCCTGGTGCCCGTGAGTGGCAGACTACCCCCACGTGCCAGGCTCACCTTCCACCTGAACCTCCATCACCTTAACCCTTGGCAATACAGTGTCAACATCACTTTTGGGTAAGGATCCTGCCTGGTACAAATCAGTCCTTCCCTTTTGGAACATTACTTTATGGAACTTTAGTGAAGGAGTTCCAATTCTCGAAATAAAGTAACTTAGTACACTAACAACTTGCTCTAGAAAAGAAAAGTCCTACCCTTCCCCACAGAGAGCCATCCGCTGGCTTCTTATCAGCAAGCTCGGCTGTACTCAAATGTCTTTTGAACTTGACACCTCACCTGGGAGAGATTTTTGGATGGGTGTTAGACTTGTAAATGCCTCGATGCAGTGTCACTGACCTTGGTTCCAGGACGCCAGGAAGTCTGTCAGAAAAGGTAAACCAGGAAACAGGATTCTCTGAGCGTGAAAGAGTCACAACCGTACTAGAGAGAAGTGTAGCTGCCTCTCAGGCACAGGGGCCCTAAAGTAGTAAATGTTCTTCAAATTTTAGCAACCTGCCAAAAAAAAAAAAAAAAGATAGCAACAGATCTGAAAAATGAAGACTTATTATAGTCTCCAAGTGAGATTTACGTCTTAGGATAGGTATTGCTAATTATAAGGTTTAGGAAAATCTGAAAAATGGTAAGAGATCTAAAAGCGTTTTGCATTGGCATTTTTAGCTTAGTACATATTTTATATTGGAAAACAAAACAAGTGAACAATCATTGTCTGACTGTTTAGAAACAAATGGAAAAGGTCTTCTTTCTGCTTGAACATTCTCGACAGTGTGAAGCAGTCACGCAGAGAATCACTAATCATTTTTTCTGGCATTGCTGAAATGCACAGGTGGACAGAATTTAAAGTTGCTTTCTAATCACCAAAATATTCTGAATGTGTTTTGAACTGTGTTCTTTCCACTACATCTGAAGCGGCACAGCTGGAAGACTAGGGAGTAGGATGCTTGAAAACATCTGCCGCGGAAAATGAACCCGACGGAAGTTACGAGGGCTGGAGGACAGATAGGTGCCTCTTTCTCATCAGCGAGCAGGTAATCATGGCCCTCTCAAAATCCTTCATGCAGGAAGGGGTGTGATCACACACTGCTGGGAACACAGATATCTGCACATTTTCTCCCTTGGCTGACAGATTAAATCATAAGAAACCACCGGGACATTACAAACGAGGGCATCTCAAACAGCTCCCAGGGGTCCGGGCCGACCAGCTTGCCTGGGCGCAGAACAGTTTTGCTGCAATTTACAGGCACTCCTCCTTGGGAGAAGATGAACCGGGGTGAGTGTGGAGCCGCCCGAGATAGATGGCCGCAGGGCTGGTCTCGTGGTGTTTTTAATGCCTTTGTCTGGGCTTTTCCTTTTGTCTGCGGCATTTGGGGAAAAAGCTGGTGGGTGTGTTGGTAAAATGTTTTGCAGATTTTAAATAAATGCACCACAAGTACTCTCAACAAGTCCACCAGACTGTCTCACCCTGGGCTCTTGTTCTGAGCTGCACCTTAGTCTGTGGATGTTTCTCTCCAGCCTTTCCAGGACAGATTCTGTAAGGAGTGCTTCTAAGGACGGCATCAGAGATCGGGATATAAAATTTTTGCAGAAGAGTAAATTGGGAAAGCTTTAGAGAAGGGTTGATAAGAAAAATAATGGCATTGGAAGAACAAAATAACAAGGAAATGGCTAAGGCACGGATTCTTAAACTATTTTTTGAGCCACTGTCCCCTTGGGGAGTGTGGTGAAACCTGCGGGCCTCCCTTTTCAGGGAAACATTCAAGTGCAGGAAGATACTGATTCCTTTCCCGTCCAAGTGCCCCAGGGGGAGCCGCTCTCTGAGAGCAGCTGTCCCTGGTTCTGGCCGAGAGCGTGAAGAGGATCCAGTGTGCTCTGGGGTGCTGCACAGGGCTTCTCTTTCTGCAGGCACCCCCTCTCTGACGGCCTCCCCTCGCCCAGGCGCAGCGCCCACCAAGCCACCAGGTTTTGACGTCCTGTCCCGCTCTAATGCCTCTGAGAGGTACTCATCTTTAAGTTGATTCTCTCTATCGTCGCCCACCTACCTACATCCCCAATTCGATGCGGCCCCTCTCTGGTGGATTCTCATAGATTAGAAATTGGGGTTCGTTTTCTAGCAAAGCATATCAGATTGTGGGGGGAAAGCAGATTTTAAATTGTATAGCACACACGTGCACACACGTGCACAGCTGTGTCTCCGTGGGAGTGGCCGGGGACAGGGCTCCTTGGCTCCATCCTGGGGAGGGGATAGGACTTCCCATGACAGCCTTGTGTGTGGGAGTAGGGTGGAGGCAGAAACGGAAGCCTAGTGGTCTCAAGAAAGTGACTGGGGCTTGTTAATTAACCAATGACTTCACACTGAAGTGCCTCCCTCAGGTAATCCATTTTATTTAAAACAAGATTACCTTTTAAAGTAGAATTGATTTTCAATGCTGGGAGTCGGACTTCCAGACATCAGCCACTGGTCACCGTGGCCTGCAAGTCCTTGGCTCACACACTCAGTGAGAAGGGAGCACACCATGCATGGTGTCCCCCACAGCGTCTGGTGGGAGACCCTGGGCAGCTGAGCACAGAACTCCAAGGTAGAGAGTGCCCAGAGAAGGGAGGCCAGGGGTCTGGGGGCAGCTTGAAGCTGGGAAAAGGAGGGCCAGAGGCGTGACAGACCCCCGGGACAAGGACTCAGACACAGCCCGCATTTACTGAGCGCCCACCCTGTGCCAGGCGCCATTCCAAGTAGTGTGTCTTTGCTTTGACCTTGACAGACAAAAGCCATGGGAGTGACCAGGATAATGTGAGGCTGCCGGGTAAGGGCTGCAGGGAGACACAGCAAGGAGCGTGGCTGAGGGTAAGTGGCAGGGCTGCTTTCAGCAGCTGTGGGGGACGGTCGCTGAGGGGTCCCCACAAGTCCCACATGGCTGGGGAGCCTTTGACACGTGGCGGGTCCAAACTGAGATGTGACGTCACGCACACGTGCTGATGTCTAAGCAAAAGGCACACACAGGATTTCAAAGACTTAGTATGGGGGAGAAAATGTAAAAGATCTCATTAATAATTCTTATATTGATATTAAACTTATTACATTTTGGGTGTATTTGGTTAAATAACACAGGGCACTACAAGTCCAGGAAAACAGCGTCTGCTCACTAAGCCTTGACCGGTGACATAAATAATGCAAATGAGGCCACCACCAGATGCTTCTGGAATGTGTGTCTCAAGACCTGTCTGCATTTAAAAACAGCACCCTGGAGGCCACCCGGCTCAGGACACAGGTGCTCACCTGGGCTTTGCCAGGCGGGGAGAAAGGCCTTGCCACTCGGCTGACCTCTGAGCTCTGCAGCCCGGGGTTAACTGTCCATCCACAGTGCATAGGGAGATCTGCATGTACATTTCCACATTTCCTACTGTTTAACTTTTGGTAGACATGCATGTTTTAGAAACGCGAAGACAACGTTTTTACCCAGTTTAGTCTTTTCCAACTCCTCCAACAACTCAGCATTTCCCCTGGTTCCCAACGACCGCTTCTGGCTGCACGGTGAGCCCACCCACAGCCGCTTCTGTTCCGGCTGCATTCTCGGTGTCCCAGCCTTGCGTTCTCATTCCACTGTGTTTCTATTTTAATTTCTTCCCCAACTGTTATTTTTTAATGTATTATTAAATAGGAGGCAAGGCAATTTGAAGGGGAAAGCAAACTCTTTTAGTGATAATACAGTAATAAAATGTTCATAACAAATTATCCCTGTGGGTTATGCGATAAATTCTGATGCAGTACAGTCTGTGAGCTGCACACCTTCGGTACAGCCGGTGCCAACCACACAGAGGTCATTCAGAAGCTGCAGGTCCATGTCGGGGCTGCGTGCAGGGGGCTGCGGGCGGCCCCTTCACATCAGACCTGAGATAGGGCCCCATTAGGCGTGCTGTTGTGTGATCACATTTTAGCCCCTCTTATGTCTTGATTAAGGCTCCCCTGGATATTCCTTTTTAATGGAATTTGAGGAATTAAAAATGGCTTCGCAAATCACTTTTTAATCTGGTGAAGTAAGCAGGGAATGGAAAACACCATGCCACCCTCTTCAAGTGCAAGAAAAGTTGTAAATAAAGAAAACAAATTAGTGGCTGGTTCACACCTCATCAGCTACCTAATAACCTGTTACCAGTTAATTACACACCTTTAAAATGCACATACAGGAGAAATTACTCAGAAATCAGTTTCTAAAGGGGAGGGTAGCAGATAAGTACCCTATCGGTAAGAGGCTCTCCGTAACTCGTTAGATAACCAACTAAGAAGGGGGGGAGCATATTTTCTCAAGAATTATAGTCTTGAACATGCCACCTGTTCCTGTGACTGCGTCAACTGCCACACCAATAGTTCAATCTCATCAGACAAATACAGGTGGGGCAGACATAGGTTTACAGTTGGGAGTTCACGAAACACAGAGTTCATTCTTGTATCACTATTTGTTAAAGTTGCATTATTTTCCATACAAACAACTGTAAACCTCCTTGTGCCCGCCCCCCCCGCATTTGCTGGGGACCTCCTGGGAAATAGGGTCTCTGCTACCCCCTCGTGAACCCTTTCGACCTGGTGGGTCCATCAGGAGCGCCCACTGGCCGTTCACTGTGTTCAGAGCCCAAGCCACTTGGAGCGCGGTGACAAGGCTTCCCGCCGCCGCCGCCAGAAAGGGGGAGCAGCCTCTGCCGTGTGCTCCCTGATCCCCGAACCCCTGCTTCTCATTGTTTAGGCTTTAGTGTGGACAGAAAGCATATGGAAACTATGTACCGTATTTTGCTGTGTATAATGCGCTCCTATATATAGTTTGTACCTACGTTTTGGTCTCAAACTTTCAGGGAAAAAAAATCTTTCATTTTAATTTTTTAATTCAGTTTTTTATTTATTTACATTTAGAAACAAAACTTGATTATTGTATTCCAGGGTATTATTTTGTATCTGGCTATCATTATTGCTTTCTAGGCTTAACACTTTTAATATATAAGCATAAATAAAAGTTTAAAACATTTATATAGATATAGAATTAGTACTACCATGTATAATGTACATCCTTATTTTTCTCTCAAAAATTTGGGCACAAAACTATGCATTATACACAGCAAAATACAATATATTGAACAGCAAGTAAATCTGGGATAAAACAGTTGAAGACTATTATCTTCTCTAGTCTATACACAGGGCCTTGTCGAGGGGATTGTATGGGTGTGTATGTGATTGATTTCTTCAAAATCCTGTCTAATGAGTGAAGGACTCTGAAATGTGACTTTCTAAAATCTGAAAGTGTTAAGGAGATGTCTTGTTTTTCTTTTTTTTTATTTTTTCTTTCTCTCTTTTTTTTTTTTTTTGTGTGTGTGTGTGTTCTTTCTTTTTTTCTTTTCTCCTGTGGAGCCGTTATGTCTTGCTTGGGACCCTAGGACATGGTTCTGCACACTGGCTTTGACACCTGGGACATCTGCAGTCAATCATTTGCTGGCTCTGTGCCCAAGGTGCTCGCTTCCTAAACCAGGAGAATCATAACCCACCTCGCTGAGGCGCCTGAAGGTGCAACCGACAGAAGTAATTTCAGTGCCCTGAGCCTGTGGGAAGTGTTCGTTATTATTCTTTGCCATGGCTTTTATGGATAGTGGGCCATGGCATCCGGTTGCGTTGCCTGATAAAGCCTATTTCCTAGAGCATTTTAGGGTAACTTGCGATCGGAAGTCTTAGAATGATAACATGCTATGTGCCTACTAACTTCACATGAGCTGATTTTGAAATTGGAAGTTTAGCAGTTTGATGTCAGTTAACTCCACAAATAAAGTGTATGAATTCCATTGGAATTCCATTCATTCACAAGCGATCGTTACTGTGATGTGTACTCAGGTCACTTAGTGTTAATTTATCATCCAGCAGCTGCATTCTTTAAAGGGCACCACAGTCAAAAGACATTCAGTCCTTTCCAATTTTGAAAATATATTTGTATGTACACACACATATACCATATATGTTCCGTAGTCCGTAAGTTACCCCAAATCACTTAGGTAAAATGCTCATGGTTATTTGCCCAAAGGCCTCTGCTTGTCGATCAGGTGAAGGGTCTGATCAGTCGGGGCAGGGTGCATGGGTCCTTATAAAATCCTGATCTGGATATTGCGCACTCCCGCAGAAACTCCCCTCAGAGAGCAGCGACGTCTCTCTGCCCTGCTGCAGATTTCGTCCCGCAAAATCCGTGGTGACCGTGACCGAACGTGTGAATAAATCTCACACAGATACACGCTTGGAAGAGGAATTCCGGGGCCAGGGACCCTTCTCACCACCCCACGGAGGACAAATCTGGACTGCTGTTCTCCGACCGCCCCCACGCCCATGGACAGGCCTCCATCGGCGCGTTAAAAAGGTGAGTTAATTTGTATGGTGCAGTCCATCACGGAACAGCAGAAACACCTGCATCGAGTTGAGAAGACTGGGTTCTTTCCGTTCTATCTCCACGGTGTCATTTTTGCACATTGGGAAAGTAATACAAACATAAAACCAAAGACAGGTGTGGTGGAGGACTTCTATCGGCCCACCCCTCTAAGATCCCCATTTTATATGTATGGTTTTTAAACAGAAAAATGACCAACGTCTATATGCTGTTCTGAAGCAGCCCCTTGCTGACGGAAATTCTAGGTGTTCTCAAACTTTCTGTGACAAAAGTGCTGGGAATAAGCACCCTTGAGTGTGTATCATCCCATAGCCGTGCAAGTCTTTCGCTGATCAAATAACCAAACGTAGAGTTGCTGGGTCGACGAGCTCAGGCATTTAAGCCTTCATGGATATTACTGATGGCACCCTGCGGAGATTATAATTACACACCCTCCCATGGAGCGGGACTGCTTCTGACGCCTGCGCTGGGCAGGACTGCCCTCTCAGGTCTTCGCCACGCTTTCAGGTAGGAAAAGATGGTTCTCCTTTGATTTTATTTGGGGATTTGAGACCATTGTGGGATTCAGCATTTTATTCCCTTGTTTCCAGTTGTTTTAATTGCCCTTCCATTAGTAGTTGTTCACCTTGGCCTCGACCTCACCCCGCTGATCTGGTTCTGCCACTGTGGGCAGGTCCATCTCTCTGCAGCTTGTCTGTGCCTTGTCCAAATGAGACCCGTCCGGAACCTGTGCAGTTTGCCTCCTTCCCGTTACCTGATTTCATCCCTATCCCGTTTTGAAATATATGGTTAAAAAATAGTTTTCAAAATAAAAGGTGGAATCATATTCACATGCAGATTTGCAAATGAACATGTGCTAAAGATTTTACTCTGCAGGCAAGACAAGGTACGCCCATCCATTTGCAGGGAGCTGTGAGCTGTCTCAATGACTGCAGAAGGCTATTCTCTAGTAACTCAGGACGGACGGTGGGAGGGCAATGCGTGGTTTCCCACCGACACACAGTTCTTTTCCTACAGTCTCTCCCCTCTGATCAAAAATCACGTCAAGACGTTGTCTTGATTACAAAACAAGACTGGTGCCAGTGGGCATGGCCTGGTGATTGGTTCAGGTGCAGCAAGAATACCACTTCACCACGCAGGCCTTCTTAAGCGTGCTTAGCTGGACGTTTTCATAGGGAATCTCAGAATGGACTTTTAAAGGCCTCTTGTTATGTGCTATTCTCAGGTTAGAGATCTTGTAATTCCATTTATTAATACCATGCGGAAGTAAGACAGTAATTGCATACTCCCGCAGTGAGAAGCAAAGGTCTTTCTGAGTTACAGCCACCCGCACGCAGACATAGGGAGAGGGAGGAGGCCTGGAGCTCCCGTTCTAAAGTGTTAGCCTTGGGTCAAGAGTAAACACAGAACTGGAAAACTCACCTGTGTAGATATCACTTTCCCAGGGGGCATGACATTCTTAACTGATTTGGTATCCAAATAGTCAGCAGAAAAGACTAACATGCCAGATTCTCTGCCATCTCTCACCTAGGAGAGAGCTCTGTAAACCACTGATCCACTTCCAGAGACTATCGAGTAATCAGATGATGAGACCAAATTCCCTACAATTCATGGGAAGTGACGACTGGCCACAGACACTCCAAAACCAAAACATAAAGCCTGAAATTGGTAGAGAGGAAACTTCAAGTTAGATCAGCGGCGAGGGAGCCAAGTGCCACCGCTGTTTCGGATTCACCCGTGGGAGCCCAAGAAAGACCTGTGTGGGCATAAACCACCTGGGAGAGCCCTTCTCAGCCCAGGAAGCGTTCCTGGCTCCGGTGGGCGAGTCTGCTGGGTATCACAGGGGAACCATTGAAACTGTCGAAAGATCATTTTCTGGAAAAGATAAAATCATGAGTCCCTTCTGGATATAAAAATGAGCATGTGTTAAAGATTTCACTTTACTGATTCAATGAGGAAACCGGGTAGATGTTCTCATTGGTTTAAAGGAAAAGTCAGAAGGCACCCAGTTCTGGGGGTTAAAGGAATTGCAAATGCAGGCAAGACTGGATTTTTCCACAGGCCGATGGGAAGTCAAATGAAACTCTATCTAGCAGCTTACAAAAGAGTCTTCGAATAGTTCAAAGGTTATGGGAGAAACTCTGCCAGTCAGAATGTGCATGTCTACCAACCTTCCCCAAGTCTCCAAATAGTTCAAAGATTATGGAAGACTGGAATCTAATAACCCAGAGGGTATGCTGTATGTTGTTGATACATAGTTTTCTGCTGAAACTCAAAACTTATTTCTTTCCAGTCTGTTCTTTTGGATGTCTTTATATACATCTGCTCGTGTCTCCTGTAGGCCCCATAAATGTTTTATTACTCTTCAAATAAAACCCGGCTCTCATATGACTAGCAGCTGAGAACACATCTCAGCTTAGGTGGTAAATGCCAAGTTGTTTTACTGATACTTTCCTCGTCTATGAATGGTACGGAGTTACAGGATTGAGTGACTTTTTTCATTTCTATTCGTTGTTGAGGTGTCATTTATAGATAATATGGAGAAGAAAATAAATTGCTCACAGTTGGGAAAAATTGGAGTTACAGATGGAACTGGAGGGACCAGATCTCATTTCATTGATGGATTGATTGAGTCAATAATCATTTCTGGGTGGTTCTCCATGATGCCAGGCACCATACTTTAAGAAAATGCCGTGTCAGCTTTCAACAATTTTAAATGTATCTAGAGCAGGGGACAGGAAGTAATCATCTACAGAGAGTGGCCAGAGCGTCCTAAAGCAGGGAGGCCGCCGCAGATGGGCAGACTGGCAGTCAAGTCACCGGGACACCGCCGCTCAGTCCTCCAGGATCAAGGTCGGGATGTGTGCAGAAGGGTGTTTCAGGCAGAATGAGGACAAGGATGTAGGTTGGAAGGCAGAAGGTATCATTCTGGACTTTCCAATTCCTTTTGTGTAGCTGGAGCAGAGACAGAAAGAGGGAGGGGATATCAGGGGAAGAGAAGAGGAAAGAGGGGTCAGCCAATGAAATGTGCATTTTAGAAAGACCCCTCAAGTAGCGGGGTGGGGAATGAATGAACTCTAATATTCTGATTAATGATCCTGCACAGATCTTGAACTGATTCTCAGGTTCCCCTCCCCCACCGCGCCGCCATCTTTGTGGCAAGGTGTGGTCTGTAGCCCCAGCTTTGCAGCATTTTGAGTGCAAGGCTGGGACAAATGAAAAGAAATGAAGGGAGAGAACAATGACGTGAAGCAAGGGTCAGCCAAGAACGGCTGGCAGGCCCGAAACCGCTGCCCGTCACTGTAAGTGACACTTAGTGGGAACATAGCCTGCCCACTGGTTTCTGTACAGCCTGTGGGCCCTTGATGTCAGCACAGCAGACTGAGCCGGTGAGAGACGGTGAAACACCAACGCCAATGCCAACGCCAACACCAACGCCAATGTACGGACTATCTGGCCCTTAGGGGAAAACGTGTGCTGGCCCCTGGGATGAAGGGCGAAAGTTTTGTATTACTTATTTTGCTTATTTGATCGTGTGTTATTTATTCCCTATATGCAAAATGAATTATGCAAATATTTGCAGCCAGCCCACTCTGAACTTTCAAAGCTTGACAGTTGTGCCGGCAATAATACTGATGAAGATAACAGTGTTAACGCCATGTAGAAAATCGTCTGTGACCTTGGTTCTTCTCAAAACCTTCCCAAAAGGAGAAGACAGATCTGGTTTATGTGCTATTGAGCTGGATTTATTTTTGCTCAAGGAAAGCTCGGGCAAGATTTTAAATATTCTGCATAACTGGTAGGACCTTGAATTTGAAAATCTCAAAGACAGTGAGCAGGAGTTTGGGGATTGAGTATAACCAGCAGGATTCCCCCTGAATTCTTGGTTTAATGCCTCTGAACTTAGCACACAGCCTTAATGGGTCATTGACTAAATTTAGCGACTTCTTAGGGTCCCCTTTCTAAATACAATGGCCTTGGATGGCATCAAATAGGCACGTGCAGGGAGAACAGGGCTGGAAGGGGTCACACACAGGCACTTCCCCACCGGTGTCTGCGGCATCCTCACGAGGTCCTACATGCTACCTGCTCAGCTACCCCGAGCCTGGACACACCGAGCATTTGAACATTCATGGAAGAGATGCAAAAACAGGTTTCGTGGCTCAGTCTTCCGTAGCGTCTCCGGTATTCACCTCGGGGGATGGACTGAGACGCTTGCATCAGCAAGAACTTCCTTGGACCAGTCAGTTTAAGGCCAAAGAACAGTGGTGTTTAAAAAAAAAAAAAAACCCTCCCCCCACAAAAAAAACTCCCGTATTTCAGTCCCCGATTGAAATGATCCCACATTTTGGGAGAAGTCAATTTGCATAACAGTAGGTATTTCCCCTCCCAGTGTTAAACCATCTTCCGTCTGTGTCTTTTTGGATGTGCTAATCAAGTTTCTTGCCTTCTCTAGACAGCAGCCTAATTGGTTCTGTCCTGCAGAAACCCCTCGCTGGGAAAGAGATTTAATTTGATCCCTAATCCAGTATTTTTATGCAGTGTGCAAAAACACTATCAACTTGTTACAGTAGTTTGTCAGCTTCATCGTTAGCCTCCTAATCAGATCTCTTCCTTTGATCTTAATCTGACTTCTGTTTTTTTGTTTTTTTTTAACTAACCTCTGTCACAACTTCTGGTTTTATTTTTTGACCCAGAATATCCTTTTCTGCCAGAGAAAAATCATTCTCATCACCATGAGAAATATTGATTGCATGTCCACGGGGCACATTTCATGGTACCTGGTGCTGTGTGGGGGGGGGCGGTTTACCGGGATTCATTACCTTCCTTCCCTGGTGTGACAACACCAAAAATACAACAAACAGACAAACAAATGAAAACCCACTTTGCGTCATTCCTTATGTTTGGAGAAAGTGAAAGACAGTATTCTGAAGTGTGAAGATGCAGATCTCAGAACAAGGCAATTGGGTTGGAAACGTGTAACAGACTCTAAGTCCCTGAGGCCTGACCTTCCCCTGGGGGCTTCCCCCCTCCTGTCCGCGTGACTTCCTCCACCACCCCCTGGTTCCTCTTGCCCCCACCTGGCCTTCTGGCGGCGGCGGAACGCGTGGTCACCGTGCACTATTATCTGACATCCTTCTTTCTATGAAATTGAGTTTCTTCTGATAAATGTCAGGAGGGGACACATTCTTTGGTACAATGAGCTGAGCCGGGGACAGATTTGTCACTGCCACCTCCCCAGTCACCTCTTCTGCTTCTGACAAATATCGTGTGTCCTGAGCTTGTCTGTCCTTGCTGACCTTAAAGAAACAGAAGAGGGCTCCCATCCTTTCTGATCTCGGCACCGTGGCCCGTCACAGTGGGCAAGTTAGAGATGACGAACGTGTTCCAGTAGTTTCCTCTGCTGCTGTCCCCTCTGGGAACATGGGCAGGGGGCCCAGCAGGAGGCCACGGGAAGGGCTGCATGGGAAACCAGGCCACTCTGCGTGGCGGTGGGGACACTTTGCTAAAGAGAGTCTATCAGTTTTATTTCACCAATCCCTTTAGTTTCCCAAGAGAGGGACTGATTGTAAGAACAGCTGCTTCTTCACCAAGGACCCTCCCTCTATAGGGGCCATATTAAAAAGAAAACATTGAAAGAAAAAAAAAAGGAGGAAAACAACTTAAAAAAAAGGAGGAAAAGGGAAAAAAGAGGACACTGGCATGAAAGAACATAACAACATTGCGCTTTATTCCAGCTTAGGGAGGGAATAGAATTTCCCCTCCCCTTCCTAAATGCTCCCCTGCGGCCCTGTCACAGAAGACAGATGGACAAGATACAGGCGCGGAAATGTATTTAACGTGCGTTTTCAGTGGTGCGGGAGCCTTCGTAAGGAAATGGAGACTCAAAGGGAATGGCTGAGCCCGAGTGCTTCTGTGCTGGGTTTGATGGAGAAGGGAAAGAGGTAACGGGATACAGGGTGTGACGTGAGCTAAGTGTAGAGAAATATGTGTGCCAGGGAGGGGCCGGGGGAGGCTTAGCAAGACCTGTGCCCCGGGGTTCCTCTGTGTGTCCCAGACTTTGCCTTTGGGCGTAAGGGTCCTCCTTTCCTTCCGGTGTAGGGAGGGTACCTTGTATGTGAGGGTTTCCTGACCCATCCCAGGGAGTCAGAAAGTCCTTCCTACACGTGTCTTTTCTCAAAGTCCCTCAGTTTAAACTACTTACTAGCCAAGGTGCCGTATGGTGGGGTAGCCTGTCCCAAACCCTGTCACCACCTGGCAGATCAGCCTTCTTCTAAGAACACGATTATGATTGCTAGTTATTCCAATGTCCAAACTGCCCTGAAGAGAAAGGAGTCCGTTGATGTCATGATCCTACTGCATCATCCTACTTTCAGGTAACTAATCCTAGAAATAGCAGGAAGTCCTTTCCCAGATCTGCCTGCAAGTCTGTGTTGAAACCTGATGCAGAACCCCACTCGTGGGGTCCGCGGCATTGTGACTGAGACATGAAACAAATTCACACAGATGACTGAATCCTGTGGAGGAAAGGGATAGAATGGCCACTCTCTCCAGGGGAGAGCACGCTGACCCCTGCCTGGACAGGCTTTTATTGCTTTTCTGGGCATATTACATGGAGGATGGTTCTCATTTACTATGCACAGGTCCTCATTGACTATGCATAGGATCACTGTAGGTGATTACCTGTTACAGATAACAAAGGAAAGAATGTTGCTGATTACTTGAAGAGAAGGATGTTACAGATCCAGGGGTAAGTGGTTGAACTGGTTACACTCCATACTTGGGAGGTTTAGCACAGACTTTAGGAAGTTACTTTAGAGATGTGCAGTAAATGTTTGTTGCCTCAATCCAGGGTGAGGGAGTTTTAGCAAAAGCAAGTCTCAGAGCAGCCTAGGTACAATGCAGGCCTGACTCCCCACGGGAAAACCTATCCGTGGGCATGGGCCCCGTGTCGCTTTCCACTGGCCTTCCCGAGTGGGAGCTGGGCCCACGCCATGCAGAACGCTCTCCTACAGAAACTGACAGCAGATCATAAGAGACTAGATATATTAGAAATTGGCTTTTAATTACAATGATTAAATTAGCCCTTCTGAAGAGTCCTAGCTGTTGGAATGTAGTCCCATCCCGGGGCCAGTTCAGTTGCAGAAGGTTTACTCTAAATGTGTAGCTCTGTTCTTTTCTTTCTGCTCTTAAGATGATGTCACTGAGTCTCAGTCCCAGGAAGTCTTACAGAGCTCTCTCTCTGTTGGACACCGCCTGGGCACAGTCACGGAGACCCGGACAGGATGATGCTCGGTGCTGAACAGCACAGAAGAAGCTTGCATAAGCTCTGAGCAATCAGCACAGCCCACGACTCTGAACCCCTTACTCATGATGACTCACGATTTTCCTCTGTGAAATTCCTTGTCTGTAAACCATCCAGGAGTTTGGGCTTTTGAACAGTAACTTCCCTGTTCTCCATGCCTAGTGCTCTGCAAATAAAGCCATTCTCTTATCTCCACAGCAATCCTCAGCATTAAGTGTTTGGCTCTGAGGCTCAGTAATCTGCCTGAGGTTACAAAGCTACTGCACTGGTGGAGCCCAGATTTACCCCGGGGGGTCCAGCTACAGAGCCTGTGCCTTTAACTGTTACTGCTCTTCCAATTGATCATCACACACATTACTTAAATGCTGAATATTGTGCCCGGTGATTGTGATACAAATATGAACAAAAATGGTGCATTGCCCTCAAGAAACTCACAATGTATAGTGGGAGATGCAGTGGGGCAAATGCAAATACCAGAAATGTGACCTTGAATTACACGAGGATCACTGAGGCTTAGTGTTTATTCTTTTCTTAAGAAAGAAAAAGAAAAAAAAGATGGCGAGTAATCCCTGGCGAAGCTTAGAAAGTGCTGCATAATTTGCTACTTCAAGCAAATGGGAAAGTTCCGCTAATGACTCTTTCCAAATTCAGTTTGAAGAAGTTCACTGGTCCTTAGGAGCCAAAATCACTCACCTTCAGCGACGCTCACTCTCTTCTGTCCTCGCCACGCAGAAACAGCGATGGGAAATGGGCGGGGAACGCTGGTGCCGGCCTGGGCAGCAGGGCACGACTTGACTCTCCGTGACAGACTGTGGCTGGATGGAGTGTCCTTGTCTGTCCTCAATGGTCTCTACACATCTTCTTGCTCTCCAAGCCTCAGTCCGCCCTCCCAGCCCCTGCCTGATGTCCCCACAGAAATATTTCCCGAGTGTCTCACAGTGAACATGTTCGACCGCAGACTGATATCCCCCCAGGCTCCCATGCCCGGATGCCTCCCGTCTCCTTCACTTGGTGTGTTCGTTTCCCAGGGTTGCGGGAACAAATCGTCACAAATGGGGCGACTTAAAACTGCAGAAATTAATTTTGTCACAGCTCACGAGCTAGATATTCTAAATCAAAGTGTCAGGAGAGCCACGCCCCTTCTACAGGTCCTACAGGTGGGGGTGGTGGGGTGGATCCTATCTTGCCTCTTCCAGCAGCGAGCTGCTCTGGGCGTCCCTTGCATTGGAGTTATGGAACTTCTTTCTCTGTCTCCCCACAGCCGTCTTCACTCTGTGTGTCTCTTACGACAAAGATTCTCCCTCCACCAAACCCTGAGCCGTCTTCTTGACAGGCCTCAACCTTGGTCCTGAAAAACTGCAGACTCCCAGCACAGAAGATTTTGTCCCACTCCCCCCTCAACCACACACACATTAACAGACTTGAACAAACACGAGTTAAGTTTCTAAACATCCAAGGCTGCATCCTTGAATTCTCCTTTCTTAAGTTTCTGCTTGGGAAAGCTCAAGGCTGCCCAGAGAACTGGCTGTTCCAGCCCACACTGAAGACGGGCCCCTGTCTCCCAGTCTCTGTGGGAGGGTAGGAGTCTAACTTTGATCCGTGCCAGTTAGCAAACCCACGGGCGTTGCACACACACCAGCCCTCCTCCCCTTCCCCCCCTCAGTAAATTTCCACTTCTCTGACTCTGCACAAACCCTCACCATCCTCTCTCCCTACTCCTTCCTTCTTCCTTGAAAATGCCCAGCCTCCTCTGCACAAATTACAGTGGAATTCAGTTCACAATGGACCCTCTTCCCTGCGGCCATAGTTCACCGCTGACTAAAACCTGGCCTCACCACTAACTAGTGTCTCTCTCTGACTTGTACACAGACACTGTCATGGAGGCAGGGCCCACCCTAATCCAGTATGATCTCGTCAGAGTCCTTACCTCACTGACACCCACAAAGACCCTATTTCTAGGGGAAGTCACAGCCTGAGGTTCCGGGTGGGCAGAACTTTTAGGGAGACAGTATTCAGTCTACTACTCCCCTCTATATCCGATTAGTCCCTGTGACAAACTGCTCTCTACCTAACATCCAATGCCTCTTACGGGCCATCATCAATCTCAGGCAATCAAAGGCACTCCCGTTCCACACTTTTCCAGCCTCCAAGGCAGCTGGAGGCTGCCATGTGTCCCTGTCCTGGCCAATGACACCTCAGGTCAGCTGTGAAGGAAAGAGCCATTCAACAGCACGAGGCAAAAACCACGAGAACTCAGCAACATCCCCGATAGTGCCAAACTTCTGCACCAACACCGGCCGCGACCTACCCGAATGTACTCGAAGAAAATAAGCCTCTATGTGGTAAGCCCTGTTTAGCCAAAATTCTGTTTCTTGCATCCAAATGCACTTTTAATTGATTTACTCACCCAGCTCAGTTAATTTTCTTTTTGAAATGTCCCTATTTATGTCTCCCTTTCCATTCGATCAAGTCTTTATCATGTCTCACTAGACAATTAAAATATTCTAATTCGCTTCCCTGCCTCATTCTAGAATCCTCCATTCCCTCTGGGCCCACTAGCGTAATTGTTCACAAACGCAGACCATGCTTTCTGCTCCAAAACTTTCTTCGGCTTCCAGTTACTTAGAGAAAAATGTCTAAACTTATTAGCACTAGTGATCTTGCCTCAATCTCTTGTTTTCTAATCTCTTTTACTTCCATGTTCCTTGTGCCCTCTGTACTTTACAGTGCAAAAGTATTTTCCTGAACACACCATGGATTTTCACATCTCAGCCTCCATCCTCATTCTGGAAGAAATTGGTGGGAATTCTGTTTGTCCCTCAGAGCCTAGCCCCAATGCATCCTCCTCCACGAAGTTCTCCAGGGTTGTCCAGTGTGAATGTACACAGCATGTTCCTCTACCTCAGGCAGTCCTAGGATTTAGGATGCTTGACTTTCAGATACCTTGCAGCTCCGCCCAGGGTACATCTGCACACCCGAGCCCTCTTTCCTGTGCTGGACGCAGATGTTCATCCTTCACTGAGAAACATTTCACACCAGCACACAGCGGTTCTGCCTGACAGTTGTGAAAGAGAAGGGAAAGTCGGTCCTTTCGCCTCTTCGTTCTCTGGCTGGTCGAACAATTAAAGTGACCTAAGACATCAGATGCACAGGAGAAAACACGCAAAGGTGATTATGTGTGTGTGTATGTGTGTGCAGTTCCGTAAGAACATGGGGCCGGAGGACAAACTGGCCTGCAATGCCACCTTGGGCCAAGGACAAGGGTGGGGGTGGGGTGGGATGGAGGGGATGGGGCGGGAGGGGTGGGGGTCGGTTGGGGTTTAGGACTCCAGAGCACGGGGAGGCCATTCGCCTGAAGAAGAAAAGCAAATGTCTGGGGAAGAAATGCTGGCTGGGCCGGCTGTAACGAGGGGACGGGGACACAGAGAGGGCTCCAAGCACATGGCTTTGTTGGCTCCTCCCTGTCTGTCCACCTCGTGCGTGTTTCACACCGTGTCGATGATGACAGTTCAGTCTTTTAGGCTGTTAGGAGGAAGGTCGTAGATTTTTTTCTTGCTGAATCTTTTGTTTCTTAAAATAATTTCCCAAGAAGGCGCATTTTGGGGTGGCAAACCCGGCTCCCTTTCACAGCGAAATGTCTAATCTTGCAGCTCCATCATCTCTATTCCTTTGTGACGCTTGCGCTGTTGTTTAAACATCCTGATGCATTTTCTGAACATGAACGTGGTCCTATTAGTGAAAGTATAATTGAGACCAACACCGACATCACGAAGTGGGCTCCAATTTGCTCTATCTGTAGCTTTAATCAGATGCTCAGTGCACTTAACTGGTCTACTGTGGGTACCAGTAAAGAAATGGTCCAAAATGAGAGAATCTGGGAGTATATTGTTGCAGGTTATGACCTGAAGCCCAGGCCTAGTAATAGGAGAAATGGAGACATTTTTAAAAATTAAGGATTAAGCACAGCTGCAAAACACACTGTAATTATCCAAAGGCAGAGAAAATCACAAGGCCCTAAGGCTGTTGATGGGAATCCAACGTAAGAGGAGCTCTCTTATCAAGAAAAGAATGAGGATTGGTGCTGTAGTCTTCTAAATTAAAAATGCTTAGGTTGCAAGATAGTCACGTGATGTAAACTTCAGCATCGGGAAACAGTCATTAATATTGTAATAACCATGGAAGGTGTCAGATGGGGACCTGAATTATCAGGACTCACTCTGAAAAGTATATGACTGTCTAACTGCTATACTGCCCACCTGAAACTAATATAAAAGAATATTAAATATCACCTGTCATTGAAAATAAAATTTAAAAAATGTTTAGGACTTACATACAACAAAGTCATCGTCACAATTTTCTGCAAAATCTCCGTGACCAAGTCCTTCTCCCCAAAATGGAAATGATTTTCTTAAGGAATATTAAATGCCATCTAAAGGCACTAGAGAACTGTAAATTGAGGTAAGAAATTACTTTAGAAAGTTACTTTATAGTCTCTATATAATATATATTTTTGCTTCTCAAACTTTTCTATTAAAAAAATTTTTTGTTGACACTATTACAGACATTCCCACTTCCCCCCACCTTTGCCCACCTCCCCCTGCGTCCCTGACCCCCCTTCCCTCTGGCCGTCACCACACCTTGGCTGTGGCTACGGGTTATGCACACCTGATCTTTGGCTCCTCCCTTCTCCTTCTTTCATGCAACCACATTCCTCTGACAGCTGTCAGTCTGCTCCTTGTGTTTATGCCTCTGTTTCTATTTTGTTCATCTGTTTATTTTGTTCACCAGATTCCTCATATAAATGAGATCATGTGGTATTTTTCTTTCACTGACAGGCTTATTTCACTTAGCATAATACTCTCCAAGTCCATCCATGCTGTAGCAAAAAGTATTTAATGTAAAAAATGTTAAAATAATAATGTACACATTCTGGAACACTCAGGGATAAGATAAACTAGGCATTGACACCATAATTACAGATGGCACAGCACGTTTGGCCCCGCCTGCATAAAGAGAATCCTGCACACGGCTGATCTCCAACTTCTGCAGGCACAGCACACAGGGAGATATTAATTAATTGGGCTGCAAGAGAACAAAGAATTCCTGATCAATTAAGTTTAGGAATATCGGTTTAGTGAATCCTGTCTTGGAAACTCAAAGTACACATTAGCATATTAAAGAAGTCCCATGCTTTTAAAAAATCCATTTAACTTTGTTTAATGATTTACTTGTAAAGTGAAATAATTTCCCCCCCAGTACACTGATTAACAACCCTTTTCCAAGGAAACAAAAGCATATAAAAAATTAAACAGTTTTCTTTTAATCTCGATTTGGGAAGAACTAACCAATAGGTGCTCTCTCTCTCTTTTTCTGAGCTCGACTGTGCTCTTTCAACTCTCAAGGCACCTGTCTGGCCCTCTCCTAAGCTCCGAGGGCCCTTCTTTTTGCCCCTATAACTCATTTCCTGAGTCCATGCCCAGCCGGCTCACTTCTACCTCTGTGGCTTTCTAAATAAACTTTCTCTTCTAGTTGGAGTCTTGGCTATGAGTTCTTTCTTAGCCAGAACTCAAGTATTGGCCTACCTGGTCACTAATGCCTGGTATTGTTTCTCTGCCGCTAACATCTTTCTTTTTTAAGTTTTATTAATGAACCTTTTTATTAAAAGACTATGTTATAAGTAATTACACTACATGGCATTACCACATAATTTCAGAGTGGTTAGCTCTGGAGCAAAGAAGGAAAGAAACACTGTTTGTCATTATGCATCTGTGTATTTTCTCTCTCACATTTCTTAAATCACAAATAAAAAAATACAAGATACTAGAGTGAAAATACAATTAGAGTTTCTCTCACGTAAATTAAAAGTGTGCATGGTCTGGAGAAAACGGAAGCCCATCTCTCTGGTTTGAAAAGGGGGCATGATATACAACTGGTATCCACCTTCAGTGGTTGGCCAAGTCCCTTCACCCCCTATTACTCCCTTCTTAGACCCCACTCTCTCCCGCAGCCCCGGGCTTTCCAAACACAAACAAAGGGAAAGAAGGATGCCTTACGTTGAATTTTCTGCTGTGACTAGCATTCTGTTTAACATAAAAGCTCTGAATAAATACTTCTTAATTAATTAATTAATGAGAAGAGAAGGAAGACAATTTGGAGTGTTTGGAACTTTAAGAGTTTCCAAACCTACTGGACTTCCAATCCATATATTTTTTGTTGTTGTGGTAGAATATACGTAACATACAATTTACCCTTTTAACCTTTTTAAGGCTACAATTCGTGGCATTAACCACACTCACACTGTTGTACGCTTACCGGCTCTGTCCGGCTCCATAACGTTGTCATCTTCCCAAACAGAAATCAACCCTGTGTTCGGAACCACTGACCACTATGTGCTTTTCCTTTTGCTACTTCTCTACATGAGCGTTTCTCTCCAGTATGATGTATTCGATGTACCAGGGGTGTTTAAACTCGTAATTTGGTCCATAAATTGTAAGAAGGTGAGAACTAAGTTAAAATGGAATCCGAGGAGGGAGTGGACGCGGCCTGGAAATCGTGTACGAGAGGGCCGGTGGCTCCCAGATGTCCCCGTTGGGTGTAGTGAATTTTCCATCCACGTCTTTGGGTTAGTTTTCCACTTCAGAGAATGTGTGAATGGGGGTGTGTGTGACTGTGTTTGTATTTGGACATGACATAGTTGGACCTTAATGTTGAGAGTATCTTTGTAATATAGAGAGAGAAGTGTATGTTTTGGATGTACTTTTGGGGATGTGTGCTTAGCCATCTTTTTCCAGGATCGCCCATTCCACCCATAACGGTGACCCACAGGTAGCCAGCGAAGTTCTCCCCTCGAGTGGTTCTGTCAGGGCGGCGATTGATCGGATCCAGGTGAACACCTGTCCAAAGGGGCCCGTTTATGGCTCTGTCTCCTGGAACAGGAATTGGTAATGGTGGGAAGGCTATTCTCTTCCCATCTTCACATTCCTGCCGTATCCCATTATACAGAATTCTTAATCTCTTGGAAATAGTGTGGGAAAAGTTTCTTATCCCCGTGGAAGCTGGTGGAGTGACTGACTTAATCGGCGAGTTGGGGGAGAGGGTCGTTGCCCCTGGTCTGACTGTACTCTTTCCCCCTCTTGCATGTGTGCAAATGGAGTGCGCTGTCTCCCGGATCCCTCCCCCCAGCCTTCACCGTAAGACGGGCTCACCTGGCCAGCCCTGCTCCCGAGACGGAAGAAATGCCGCTGCTTGATAAACTGATTGTGGCCAAGTGAGTGCAATTCAAGGGGAAGTTGTGGGAAACGTCATTTTGGTCCCAGTCCAAGTCCCATTCTCCAGTCATTTGACTGTGGCTATTTATCCACTGACTTAGGAATCAGAAGGGAGAATGATAAGTTGGCACCACAAAGTCTAAAATGATTGAGGCAGCCAATCATTTTGGGCCGATCTCTTGGATGGCAGAGATGTAAACTAGGGAACTTTGGAGTAAATGTCTTCCATCTGTCCTGTGGCTGTAAAGCACAGAAAACACGTCTTACAGGATACAAAGCAGCTGTGTGGAGGGCAGCAGAGCCAGGCCATAGAGAGTCCCGATGGCTTCAGTCCCATGTGGGAGCCCAGCTGCATTGCATGGGCTGGGGGTTCCGTGAAATGCCACTCAGTCTTTCACGATCTTTCATTTTTGGTTAGGCTAGCTCAAGTCGCTTTTATAATTTTCCAAGAATACTGACCAATACCCTCTCTGAATTTCAGTATTCTCATCTGTAAATGGTAGTGTGAATACTGTCCTATGTATCTAAGAGAATAAAATGAGGTAAGAGAGACAGAAAGAATCATAAACTTCTTAGAGTCCCTTTGATAATATCCCTGATCAGTGGTTGTCTATAGGGAACCCGTCTGCGTGGCTTGGCGAATGTAGCCCAGCCCTTGACTTGGAAAACCGGCTGGCAGCGAGTCGGCACACAGGACCCACGCCCACGGATAGGTTCTCCTGTGGGGAATCAGATCTGCATTGTACCTAGGCTGCTATGAGACTTGCTTTTGCTAAAACTCCTTCACCCTGGATTGAGGCAGCAAATGTTTACTGTGTATCTCTAAAGTAACTTCCTGAAATCTGTGCTAAACCTCCCAAGTATGGAGTGTAACCAGTTCAAACACCTTTCTCCTTGCATCTGCAAATATCCTTTTTCTTTGAAGTAATTAGCAGCATTCTTTCCTTTGTTATCTGTAAAAGGTAATCACTTATGGCAAACCTGTGCATAGTAAATGAGGACCATTCTCGATATAATGTACCCAGAAGAGCAATAAAAGACTGTCCGGGCAGGGGTCGGGACCCTCTCTCACTTAGGAAGCAGCCATACCGTCCCTTTTTCTCCACAGGACGTCTGCAGTCCCTGTGAGTTTGTTTGTCGTATCCATAACACACAGACCCCGCAGGCCGGCGTCTGAATCAGTTGTCCAGCCTTTTTCCTTGACAGGAAATCACTATTTCTTAAGGCAATCTGTTCTGTTTTCAGAGTTTTCTAGTTGCTGGAAAATGGATATTTATATAGAGTCAAAATGTTCTCCCCTGTAACTCCACCTCATTTATCCTAATTCTAGCCTCGTGGGTCACACAGAATCAATGCAATCTCTCTTGTTTTAGGACAACCCCTGAAGCTGATGAAAGTAACTCTTGTGTAGGCATTTTTTCCTCCGGGCTGAGTGTTCTTAGGTTGTGTAAGGCAGGATATGGCATGATTTCTCTGCCTCAGAGTGCGTACAATGACCATGGAAGTTAGTTTGGACATATGAGTTAGAAAAATTGATTGTTTTAGTCATTCAAAAAGAAAAACAAAAAAGACTTGGTTAATAAGGCAGTCAGCACATTCACATTTTTATGGTGTTTCCAAATTTCCAACAGCTATTTTCAGGATTCAGGAAAAAAATTAGGAATTCCCAAAAGTTATTTTGTATTTTTACAATACTTGTGTGTTTTTAAATAATGATGAGTGACCATAGTAAGTATTACATTTTGATGCTAGTGTTACACTAAATGTTTCAGAGGTTTTCTATAAAAATAAAGTCATAAATAAGTACATGTCACAAGAGCATCTATTTCAATAACATGTAAAAATGATCTCTGATAACAGAAAAAATTAAAGACAGAGAAACTGAACACTAAACACCAAATACAACTGATTAAGAAATTGAAAGGCATTAAAACATGTGAAAAATTATCATTCTTAAAGTAAAAAATTAAAATACGCAAAGCACGAATTGCCCTAGCTATATTCTTGACCTTTGCTTATAACAAATATTGTAGCTGTAGAAACATGTCTTTCATTTTGCCTTGATATTTGCTGAATTAAGAGTGCATCCCAAAGCATCTTGAAACTGAGCAGTACAGGGCACACAGCTTCATAGAAGT
The DNA here is from genome assembly GCA_004026765.1 of Micronycteris hirsuta. Classification (NCBI taxonomy): domain Eukaryota; kingdom Metazoa; phylum Chordata; class Mammalia; order Chiroptera; family Phyllostomidae; genus Micronycteris; species Micronycteris hirsuta. Next base: position 25,056 of record PVJI01004348.1, read on the forward strand.
GCTTTCATTTTATTTGGCGTACTTGCCTTGGTTTTGAAAATTGATATCGCTTTTGAGAGTTCAGATTTTAGGTTAGTTTCTGATTTCATATTGGCATATTCCACAACAATTCATATCTTCTTTGCCTTTTTTTCTATTCAAGTATTTACAAAGGGACTTCTGGGGCTGGCCAGCTTGAAGTAGCCTCAGTCCTTGCAGGTCCTCCTGTTTATAACTAAAACCCTGGGCATAACTCAACAAACACACAGACTCTGAAGGTTGACATGTGGAAGGTGGACTATTTGGGCACCTGGGAACTTGTGTTCCATGGGTTTCCCGTTGCCCAGTCTTCTAAGTTTGTGTTTTAAAGTAGTTATTATTCAAAAAATGATCTTTGTAGTAACACGTAATAGGTTTACAATTTTTAAAGTGAATCAAACACAAATTTAAAATCTGTTTTAAATCTTAATATAGTAAATATGGACACATATATCCCACTCATTTTTAAGACTGTTAAGAGAGCTGGAGACCAAAACGTTTGAAAACCTCCATGAGATATTGCACAGTTTGCTTACTGATGGTAAGCATGTACAGACAGGAGTAGATTTGGAATATAACTATATTCGTAGAATGTGTAAGGCATGATGTCCAACCGTAATTTAATGTTGTGCCTTAGGAATATATGGTTTGCTTTTCCCCGAGGACATTAATGCCACGTGGATGGTTGCTCTAATGTAAGGAGACAACTCACATTTCAGCTTTACACATAAACCAAATATTCAGTTTTGAATTTAATTGCTGCATTTGAAGAAAGTGGGATGTTCTGAGGCTTTACCACAGCCACTTTTTTTTTTAATAGACTATTTTTAGGGCAGTTTTAAGTTTACAGCAAGACTGAGCAAAAAGTAGGGTTCCCACATGTCCCCTGGTCCCACACTTGCACGGCCTCCCCAGCTGTCAACATCCCAACACCAAAGCGGCCCATGCGTTGCAGCTGACGAACCTCACCGACAGATCAGTGCCACTCAGAGTCTGTTCATCCCTCCTCCCCCCCAGCCCTTGGCAAGCGAAGATCTTCTGTCTCCATTGTTTCACCGTTTCCAGAATGTCACAGAATTGGAATCGTACAGTGTGTAACCTTTTCAGATGGCCTCAGGTTCTTTTAGGTACATTTGATGAATCTTAGTGAAAAAGTCAGGTCCAACTTAATAACGCTTTCCGCGAGTTTATTTACTTTCCACTACAATAAAGCCACACATGTCTTTGTTGCTTATCCTGACATATTGTCCACCCTTAGCTACCAGTGGCCAGGAACTCCATGGAATCACGGTGCTAGTGTACAGACAGGTCCTCTCTGCTAAGTGCTCTTGGAATTAAATCCGTAATGATGGCAAAAACAAAACAAAACAAACAAAACACCCAAAACAAAAAATCAAGAGTGTTGGGATCCCGGCATCAGCAAAACCATAGCACTGCGCATGTGCAACAGCCCTGTCGCCAATAAGCTCCCCGTTGCCCATAAAAGCCATATAACCCCTAGAGCAAGAGGACCAATCAGTAAGACCCACGACTCCACCGAGCTTCTCCAGCAACGCCCCTCAGCCAACCAGTATATATACCCGCGATCCTTAAATAAAATTTGCAGCTTGATCAGAACCCTGTCTTGCTGCCATTCTTTGCGCCTCCTGTCCCTCTCACTCCTTCACTAACAGGTCTACCCCAGTTGACTGACTGCCCTGCTGGTCGGGGCACAAGAGAAACAAAAATAACCCACCCACCAACCAAAGAACAACAACGCCCCCCCCACCCCAAACTTTACCGGACAGTAATGATCTCAGGGACAAAGATGAAACACTCACTACAAAAGTTGCCCTTCACAGAGCAACTCGGTACTCCAGAGACTCTGAGTTGTATTTATCAGGTTCGTTTAAGTCTCTGTGATGGTTCTTAAACCTTTAGAATTACTGTGATTTTAAACCAAAATTATTGTAATTTTGATAAAACGTTATACTCATTTTTCCATTAAATGATTTGGAAGCACAGGAGTAGTTTGGCAGTATCCAGACGGACGATAAAAACAATGTAAGGGATACTATTGGGGAGGAAGGGAATACAAAAAAAAAAGAAAGAGAATAAAGCACTTCCAGTGTGTTTGGTAGTTCCAGGCGCCACTTTCTTGGTGGGTGGCCCTAACCCAGTGAAAAGTTTGTACTGTTCGAAGGCAAGGGTTAGGAAGGCAGTGTCAGTGCCTGCCAAGTAAAGCACCTGTCTCGGATTATTGCTGTTGGCTGGTTCGAGGCAGCGGGGTTGAGCAGTAGGCTCCGTGCGCCGTGGGGGAAGACCAGCGAGGGCGGGTTGGCAGCTGTGCACTCGGGGTTTCCCTAATAGTAGCGCACGGCAGGGGGCTAAAGACAGAGAGTGTCAGAGACTCGCAGCTCAGCTCTCTGTTGTCCGCTCTGCCAGGAATCCGAGGCTGAGTTTAGGGTAAGCGCCGGCAACTGCTCGCTGAACGATCAGTCGTGATCCATCGTGATCCATCGTAAAGCCGTGCCGGGTTTTGGGTGCAACCAGGCAGGGGCGGGGCTTCGCGTGGCGCTGGTGCGCAGGGGGCGGGGGTGGGGCTTGCCGCTGGCGGAGGCGTGGCCACGCAGGCCTGCCCCTGGGCTGAGCTGCGCAGCGGGTGCGGAGGGCGGGCGCTGGTGTGGGTGGGGGGCTCTGGGAGCTGGTGCGGGGCTGGGGATAGTGGCACAGATGCGGCTTCGGAGTTCCCGGGCCCGGGACCCTCCTCGTGAGGCAGCTTTAGGCGGGGCGGGCGTTTCTGGAGCGGAGGGCGGTTTGGCGGGGGCTCAGGAGCATGCGTGCGTGCGTGCATGCGCGCGCGTGCCTATCGGAGGCCGCCCTGCTGCTTTCTCCTTCAGCAAACGCAGAGCGGGAGCCAGCGCCTCCTGCAGAAGGCAGTCCCGAGTCCAATGTCAACCCGCTGCTCCCCTTCCCAAAGGGAACCTCTGCGGCCCCAACTCCAGGCCGGGAGGGCGCGCTGTGGGCACACGCTACTCCCTTCCTGCAAGTGTTGGCAGGTGGCGGGAGTTCCTAAAGCTTGAAACTCAGAATTTTAAAACACGTGTCTGTCTCTGTCCTTTTTACTTTCAGGGTTTTGGCCAAATTGGGAGAGGGCACACAATCTCCACTTACCCCTTCTCACCGAGGAAGAGTGGGAGAAAGGGTAAGTAGGGAATGAGCAGGGATGGAGGGAGCTAGGGCTGCAGAGACAGAGCAGGGGACACAGGGTCTGGACCCCAGGGGCTGCCCCTGGGGGATCTGGGGCCCAATTCCCCGTTTTCATAAGGAACCTGAGGCCCACCTTCAAGGGTCACATTCTCCAAGCGCAGGATCTTTTTGAGACTTATAGACAGTGTAGAGTTGGCTGCGAGTTTGCCCTTGCCCTTGACTTCTTTGGAACATTGGTCTTGTACCTCTCAGCTCTAACTAATCCCTGGGACTGTATTATTAAAAAATCCTGGTCCTCCTTGATAACGGGAAACACTCCTAAGGGTCTTGACATTTTAAAAGGGGACTTCTGTAAAAATTCTTGACGATGCCAAAGCTAATAGCAGTATCACACGTGTTGAATTTCTTTTGGGATCTTCTCTCAAGCTTATAGAGGAAGGTATTTTGGGGAGGAAGGCCTTTTTCTCTTGACCTGTTTTTGATACCTTTTCACCAACATTCTGTTCACTTCTGAAAAGTTGCCACACAGCACCCTGAAGTCCTTGGAAGTTTGCTGTGATTTCCAGTGTGGTCTCTTTCCTTGGTCCTTTTCTGGGAATTCTCCATTGCTCTCCACTGCATAGCTTCCTACTCTTCTCCCAGCGGGGAAATGAAGCCCAGCCCTTCCCAGAAGGTTGGGAACATAAAAACCAACGCTTTGAATTAGTCCCAAGGAAGAACAGGGAAGACTGTCCTCTGGGATACTTAGGCAGGAAAACAGGAACCACCCCCTGACCCTGACATTGGCTACCTGTGGCCCGAGCCTGCCTTTTTATTCGTTTGAACCAAGTGGCAGGTGACCACCAAATTTACTTTCTGAAAACCCAAGAAATAGTTGTTTATTGATGAGGGGTTCATTCGCTGACTCAGTAGGTTTTTATTTGCCTATTGATGTAAGTGGGGTGGTAGAATGATGTTGGAGACGGCTCTTCGGGGTCAGCCTGCACCGGGTTTCTGTGGACTTTCTGACTAGCTCAGCGTCCGTGTCCAAGACCTTCCCTGTGCTGTCCATGTGGCGTGCGGGTCTGTCCGTGTTGCGGGAGAAGGGTGTTGTTTGTCTGACTCTCTGGTACCTTCCGTAATAAACGTTCGATGTTGACTGACCATGGTGATTTGTGTCCTGTAACGAATAGTACAGTCATTTTCCCAGTGTAATAAGTATATTGTACCAGTATCATAATTCGGTGAGGATAATTTTTTGAATTGTTCCGTACAGATGACCTAAGATTAGGAAGCTTGCGGCATGTTGGGGATGCTGCACTGAGGAAAATAAACACTAAAGTTCGCGCGCATGGGTTTCTGTGCATTGAACCTCATTTTTTATCGAAGTGGAAAAGGTGTCTTTTTCTGGTTACAAAGGTTAAAGAAAGTTATTCAAAGTTGAACCTTGCAAGGATATAAAAGGTAGAAAGTGAATCTCCTCTGAACTCACTCTCACATGCACAGTCAGCTGTATCGATTTCTTCAACTTTTTGTTTTATAATTATATATTACTATTTGGCAAAATTCCAAATTTCTGCCTTTTCTCTCTCTCTCTCTCTCTCTCTCTTTCTATATATATATATATATATATTTATTTTTGGCTCTTTACCACCACTCCTGTTTCATCCCAGATCCGCCAAGTAGAAGCCACATGCCTTTTACATGTAGTCTGTCCGATGTGGGTTTGATTCCTGTGCTCTGATCTGGTTAGCTCTGCCACTGTGGGCCAGTTAGAACTTCTCTGCTCCTTAACTCGTCATCTGTCAGAACAGAACAAGGAGCATTTAAAACGAGTGTGTACAAAAAGCAGTGGCTGGCCCCGTTTGATTTCCGTCTTTGTTTCTCCCGTCTGGTCACCCATCACTCCCTTACGACTTTTCTTGTGACGGTAAAAAGCAACCTAGTATTTAACTTCCCTACAGGTGCCAAGCCTCCTGGATTTTTGCATTTTCACAGCGATCACCTCTTATATCTAGTCCTGGAGTTTCTGGGACAGGACTGACACCTGCGGTGGCTTGCACCCCGCCCCGTCTGATCATTCCACAGCCCGGCCTGCGTCCGGAGGGCCAGCTGGAAAACGGAAGGGACAGGGTTTCTATAATGCGTTGAAAAAGCTCTGACACGGTGCCCGGAGTGAGAGAGACTTACCACTGGTACTTAGCCGAGAGCTTGAAGCTAGGATTTCTATTTCAGAAATGCCTGTGGCCGATGAGAATGATGATAAAAATGCTGACGCTTCATGTCTGAACTGTCATGATTTTGCCGAGGTCTGGGTTTCACAGCACGGCTGAGCTGAGTATTTGGTGTAACGAATGCTGCTCTAGAAGCCAAGAAGACAGGTCTGCAGACATCTGATTGCACACGAGACGTCTGGTTTCACTTTGCTAAGGAGTACATTTTGTCAGTAGATTATAGGCATGTCAGCTGTACCCCCACGGTCTGTGGCACTTCTATCATGAGTTCTTGTCTGTAGGATTTAGTGTGATGTTTTATTCAGGTGACAGCACTCCGGAAACGAGCACCTGGTCAGAAAAGCACATTTCCCGCAGGTGGCTTCAGTGTCGTGCCTGCAAGTTAAGGTGGAATAGTTTCTATTCTTGGTGATACTTTTTTGTGTGTGTAGGAGATAAATAATTTTAAAGAAGAGCATTATTTAAGGACCCTTTGTATTCCAAAAACTTATTTCCAAGTCCATTTTTTGTTTGTGATGTGGATTAGGGTAATTATAGGAATAAAATAACAAATAGCATTTAGATTTCAAGCTTTTGGAACTCATTGTACGCCCATGAGTAGGCGTGGTCCTGTAGATTCTCACCGACACCAACAACAGCATTTTGGCGAATAACATATTCCGAGTTCTGACCTGGAATGGCTGGAATGGCGACCGCACGCCCCTCCACTCGGAGGCTGTCAGGGCCGTAGAAATACTCCAGAGGCTATCATTCTGGGGCTGGCTGTGTCCCTGCTGAGCCGTGTGGTCTCGGACACGTATCCCTCCTCTGTGTAATGGGGCCCTGACTCCTCATCACGGTCGGACCGAGCGTTTGTGAAGCAGCACAGCACCGGGGACAAAATAAGTCCTCAGGAAACAGTAGTTTCATCTTCTTCCCTCTAGGCCCTTGCCACAAGAGCAGAGACTGCCCATCTCCTACAGCCCAGGCCAACCCACTGGCCAGGACGGGGGCGCCGACGTAGGGAATTCCCTGTGGACTCGGGGATCTGGTTGTGGGGACTGAGAAGGGGTACGGAGAGAAGGGACAGGGGACCAGGGGTGAGCTGGGAGAGGGGGAAGCCAGTCTTTTCTCAGTGCACGGACGTAGGTCAATGAATTACTCGACTCGGAGAAAGAACCACCTTTATCTCTGGACTTTGGGTTGCTCTCATCGGCGGCTCTGCTGGAGACTCTCCTTGCCACCTGCGTAGTCCAGTGATCGGTGTTTCTCCATCACTTTGATACTACCTGAGTAACCATGCATTTCATTTTTTTTAAATGGGTGGGACTTAGTAATAGAGGTCTGTACTTCATTAGGATTTTTTTTTCTATACTCAAAGTCCAGTGGATATCTTCTTGTCCTTTCATTGGCCTATAGCTCATTTGTTCCTCTTTAAAAAAATTTTTTTGTTTTATGATATGCTGTGTGCATTGAACTAGATATAAAGGGGAAAAATCACTGTCCTTGATCAAGGAGTTTACAATCTAGTAGAACAATAGACACCTCTACCAAATTGTGTGCGATTGCCATTGGGGATACACGTGGAGAGGAAGGCTCACAGGGGGGGCTCGATCCCCGACGGAGATGCCAGGGAAGGGGTTCAGCAGCGGTGGCGTTAGAGCTGAATCTCCAACGCCGAGTAGGCGTGGACAGGTGGACAAGGGGCAGGGAGCATTTCCAGGGAGCATTTCCTTCGCCACGCTCTGCCTTCTCGGTCTGCTGGCTGCGCCTCATTTTCTCCCTGTCTTTGGACTCAGCCCATCGGTGTCCGCTCGGGGGACGAGAGGGCTTCATGGGGCGGGTGGGCGGGCATCGCAGGGAGCAGAGTGTAAAGAAGCGCTCCCCCGAAGCCGAGGGTGGTAGGCGCTAGTGGAGCTGGGAAGCTGTAATGGGTAGGAACAGATTCCAGTTGCCTTCATCTACCTTCCTTTCTTAACAGACTATTTAAAAGATTACAGTTTTAGTAGACTCTTGAAGAGATTACCATTTTAATAGACTATTCAAAAGATTACAGTTGCCTTAATTTATCTTAATTTATTTAATAGACAGTTTTTTTGGAGCAGTTTTAGGCTCAGGCAAAACTGAGTGGAAGGGAGAGATTTCCCATATTCTCCCGCCCACACCCCACCCCTTGACGCCCCCAGAGTGGGACACATCACTCACCAGAGTGGTGCATTTGTTGTGACTGATGAACCTCTGCTGACGCGTCGGCAAACCCAAAGGTTATGGTTGACATTTGGGCTCGCTCCTGCTGGCGTACTTTTACGGGTTTGACATATGTGTCGGTGTGCTGATACGTGTCCACCACGATAGTACCGTACGGAGTCGTCCCACTGCCCTAAGCGTCCTCGGTGTACCATCTGTGCATCCCCTGTCCCCTCAGCAAGCCCTGGCCACCTCGGGTCTCTTCTCTGTCTCCGCTGTTTTGTCTTCTCCAGAATGTCCGAGAGTCGAAACCGTAGAGTATTTACTTGATTTTTAGTTTGCCTGATAGAGCAGATTATTCACAAAGCATTGTTTTATATTTTTTCCGAGAGCTTAGTTGTTTAATAAGAGTTGATTAGTGTCAGGTTCAGATGCTAAATACTTGTTCAGCTTTGTTGGAAGGTGGCTGTTCAGCGTTGTTACCACGGAAGGCGGTTCGCAGCGCTTCAGGCACCGTTAGCGTGTGTGTTACCGTCCCAGTGTTTCTCCGGTGGGAGAGGCGCCCTGGGGCCTGGACATGGGGCCAAGCTAGAATAGTCATAGCTTGGGGCCTTCTGGGGTATCTGAGTCCATGAGGTTGGTACCCCAGACATTGCATCAGACCTCTGTTTTAAAACTTAACAAAAACAGTAGGCATTAACGATGAATTCCTAGACATTAAAGTACTTACGTGGCGTGAAAAGAATGTGGAATGCAGTGATGAGGATTCTGTAAGTGCCAGCTGTACTGTCCGTGATGTGAACATGAACTTCTCGTCTCTGAGCTTCATTTTCTTTGGGAAAATGCAGGTATGTACTGCATAGGTTATTTCTGGGGACTGTATGAGCTGTTTGTAAGAATCCTATGTAAATTTAACCCATTATAAAGAAACGTGAGGAATTATTGGTTCACAAGTCATATGGGGTTACTATTTTCACCTCTAATTTTTTTGTTTGGTTTTGTAGACGAGTAATACAGGGAAACGATGATTTGAGGTTAAGAAGGCAATAGAGTAAGTCCTCACCATCGCTGATAGGTTTTTGGAAGTGCATCAAAACAATGTATAATGAAACCAGCTTCACCAAAGGCTAAATGATACAGACAAAAATTATGTGCCTACGGCATCTCATCGACGTCATCACGAAACGATGCTGAACGAGATGCTGAAAAGAGTCTTTAGCTGTGTCCGAGAAAAAAATGACAACTTTTTTAAAATCTGAATATGTCTCATTGATTTAGCCTGCTTGTGTCTTCTTAGGAAAGCTGTTCGCTTGGAGGTGCTCTGCCTGTGTGCTTGGCTCCAAATCACATTTATTACCTAGCTGTCAGCTGGAGTGTTAGTCTCCCGCCCAGAAGCATGAATTATATTGCCACACTCTGAACAGAGTCAGAGGCACATTATTTCCTGTTTATGGTAAGAAAAGGCGAGTTTCTGAAGCTCTTATGACCCGTCTCTGTGTGGTCGAAGTCACTGGGGCAGATGGAGTTCGGTAGGAGAGAGAAAAAAATAGTCTCGTTCAAGTCCTGGGGCAGGTGCTATATTTAATATATTTCTAGGTTCGATGAAAATGTCCCTCTAGTGTAAAACACTAGAGGGACAGCCAGGGACATACTAATGAATTAAAATTATAGAAAAACGTTACATTTCTGAATTGGAGGCATCTCGACAGTGCTCAGTTCAAACCAAAGGTGTCAGTCCTTTTCGGTCAGTTCAGTTGACGTCTTCATTATATTGTGATCGCAGCTTTTCGTAGCTACTTTCTTCTGTTACCTTCAATACCTCATTTTTCCAAAGACAGAAAGATGGCGTGCCCTGAGGTGAAAGATGGAAGGATGTCCAATGAGCAGCCCCTCAGGTAGACGCGGGGACTCCGAAGGGACAGGAAGTGGTACACGGGACCTCTGTTAGGTGACTCCCAATCTGACTCCGGTATTGGGAACGGAGAGAACACTGAGCGAGCGTTCTACAGAAGCGGGCGGTAGAACTTTGCTGACTGTGTTTGTTTGGAACAGGTTGCCTTCAGAGCAACCAAATAGAAGGTCACTTTCAAGAAGGGAACGGCGTGATGACATGGGTCCTATCCTCTGCTGGCCATGGGCTCCCATGACCTACCCGGCTGAACGTGGGGAAGCGCAGCGGTGCCTGCATGTCATGATGAGCTCTCCTGGGTGTCTAATCCCAGCTCTTGAGAGCAGGATAAAGAGGAGGTATGGCTGTTTGCTTTACAGGTGATGGAGAGCGGACTGGTTGAGTGAAGGGCAGAGTCCTGCAATCTGAGCCCTGCTTATCTGTCTTGGGTTTTATATTAAAGAAAGCAGAGCGGGGAGAGTCTGCTCCATTCTTTATCCTCAGAAGTCTCATCTTTAACTCCTCCCCTTGTCTGGGTGCTTAAAGTTCACTGGAGACCATTGCTGTTTGAAACCCTGAGGCAGGGAAGTAGAGCAGCACATGACCTCACTCTGGTCCTCCTGCAGCCTTCTGTCCCACAACCATTTAAAATTGATTTATTGGATAAGTAGAAGTATATCTGCGTTCTAATCAGCTTCAAGTCTGGACAGGTAGGGCTAGTTAAGCTCTAGAATGTAGTCTGTGATCTCTGTAAAATTCCTTTGTGACTAGCTCATCCCCCTGCTTAAATGGCTGTGGCTTTCAGTGGCCCCTTGGGTAAGGTGAACACTTGTGTAAACCGGCCTCTTTCACCTGGCCCTATTCGCCTCTCCAGCATTTCTCTCCTTTTTCACTCCAGCCTCAGCGCTCCGTACTCCAATCAGGCTAGCGTATAGACAACAAGTTCTTATTTACCTTGACCTTTGTTTTATTTTATTTTTTCAAATCTGGGTCATACCAGATTTGAAATGAGAAGTCATTTTTTGGGTGCAGCTTAAAGGGTTAGAGGCCACTGCCCTTTCTGGGTTCAGTCTCCCTGCCATGACTTCCCACAGCCCAAAATTCGTATACTTATTTGTCTGCGTTGTGCAGTGTACTAGACTCTGACTGAACAGCTGTCGAATCAATGTGACCTTGACTGGTTGGGAGAGAGCAGAGAGATTAACTTGAACTGACCTCTGAGGAAGAGGAAGAACATTCGAAATGTCAGGTATGGGTTGGACAAAGACATAGTGGAAGTACCTTTGTTCTTACACTTAGGACCAGTGAGAAACTATCCAGCTACAGTAAGGGGCTGTGGAATATATAAATTGAGGTTAGCTTGTGAGTGACCTAAATATTAGACTTAGTAGTCTATAAATAGTAGGGAGGGGATAATTGAAGGACTTTTGACTGGGGACTCAGATGGGCAAACTGTGTTTTAAAAAGATTAATCTGACAAGGGTACAGAATAAGTTGGAAGGCAGAGGGGATAATGAGAAGTAGACCAATCGGGAACCTGTAATTTACCTGCAAGGTGGGGAGGGTTTTTACTGTGATAATTGTAGGGATAGAAAGTCAGAGATGTTCAGAAACCATTAAAGAAGAATGATAAAACTTGGCTGTGAAAATTCTGCATGGCCAAAAAACAGAACAGAACTTAAAAAACTATTTCAAAAAGCAAAGACAAACTAGGAAAAAAGATTTGCAATTCATATCATAGGCAAAGAGCTATTTCCATAAACATATAAAGGACTCCAGAAACAAAAAGGGGAAGAGACGAACAAGGAAATAGAAAAGCAGACACTGCTGTGAAGGCTGTGAACAGACAGAATAAGAGAGATGCAAAATGAAACTTCAACGAGATACCGTGTTTTAGCCGATCAGATTGGCTAGAAAACACATTTTGAAAACACAACGTGTCTTCCAGCAGGTAGAGAAATAGGCAGTGTCATCTCTGCTACCGGGAGCCTGAATGCTCCTGGGAACCAATTCGAACCCAGTTATCACACCTTACAAGACATGCCGTTTGATGGCTGTGTCCTGCAGGTCCTGTACGTGTGTGAGATGATTGCATTTGCGGATATTCTTGGCAGCTACTGGAAACAACTGAGGCGCTCGCGCTCCGTGGACCGGGTAGTTAAGTTACGGCCCATACAGTGGAGTGTTTAGTAGCCGTTGAAAGGAACGAGGCAGCTTCTATGTACTGAGGTTGAGTGATTTTTGTTGACGAGGTAAGGTGTGGACCGTGGGTATTTGTAGATTACGGTTTGGGAGGTGAGTAAATTAAGATACTATTTTCTTGTCTAGGCACAGGACATCTCTGGAGGGAATTATTTAAGAAAATGGAAAAGGCCTCTGGGGATTGGATCTTGGTGGCTGGAGAACAGGGTAGGGAAGGAGTCTTGTTTCCCATGGTCCAGCCCTTCTTAGGTACTTTGAATTTTGTATTTTACCAAAAGTTTAAAATGGAAGAAATATATTCAACTCAAAATGTATTTCTCTATTACATGTTGAATTGTAAATACAATAGAAAAATGTTTTTAAAAGAGCTCCGTGATTCATGTATCTGATAAGGGGTTAATAACCAGAGTATATAGAAACTTCTACCACTCAACAACCAAACACAATCCAATTAAGAAATGAGCAAAGGGCTTGAATGGACTGTTCTCCAAAGAAGACATGCAAATGGCTGGATAAGCATTTGAAAAGACGCTCAAGATCACTTACCTTTAGGGAAATGGAAAACAGAACCACAGTGAGATACCCCTACCTCACACTTATTAGGATGGCTATTAAAAAAAATGAGAAAGTAACGAGTTGACAAGGACGTGGAGAAATTGGAACCCGTGGGCACGCTTAGTGAGCATGGGAGATGGTGCAGCTGAAAACAGTTTAGCAGTTCCTCAAAAATTGAGAATAAAATTGCCATACGGTCCAGGAATTCCAGTTCTGAGTATATACTCCGAAGAGTTGAAGGCAGGTTCTCTCACACCCTGCTCACGGTGGCGCTACTCAGTAGCTGAAAGATGGGAGCCACCCAAGTGCCCACGGGTGGGTGAACAGACAAATGAAATGTGCTGCGGACATACAGCGGAGTCTTACTCAGCCTTTGGAAGGATGGGAATTCTCACACATGCTCCTACTTATGTGAACTTCTAGGACATTATGATAAACAAAATAAACTAGTCACGGGAAGACAAATACTGTCTGGTTCCAGTTACATGAATATTCAAACTCGTGGAGACAGAAAGTGTTAGAACGCTGAGGGCCGGAGCCTGGGTGTGCGGGGGAGCAGGGAGAGTTGTTTCATGGTTCTGAAGCTTCACTCTTGCAAGACAGAGAGTTCTGGGTACTGTCTGCGCAGCGATGTGGATGTGCTTGTCACTACTGAACCCCGTACTTAAAAATACATGCACCGCATTTGTGGGTGTAATGCGCACCCACGTTTTGACCCACACTTTCAGGAAAAAAAATCTTTCATTGTAATTTTTTAATTCAATTTTTTAATTTACTGCTATTTAGATACTTGTCTTTTGTATTATAAAGGAACCTTAGCATTTTTGAACATATTATGGTACAACAAATTTTAGGTAACAAATAATTATAAAACGCAAGAACAGATACAAGGTATTTCAGGTACTACCCGTGTATAATGCGCATCCTTCTTTTCCCTCAAAAAATTTGGGCAAAAAGTGCTCATTATACATGGCAGAATATGGCACTTAAAAATGGTTAAGATGATAAATTAGTATCATGCATTTTACTGCAATTAAAATAATATATATATATATATATATAAAACCCCTCCTCCTCTTTCCAAAAAAAGAACCCTGTGGTAGAAATGGGGGAGATGAAGACGCAGATAGATGGCTGAGCTTCAGAATACAATCTAAGTGTCCAAATGAGATACAAACAAAGCTTTGGGGGCCCAGGATGGGATGTGGATAAGGGAGATCACCGCGACCCCACAAAACAGGAGGTGATGTTCCGAGCTGGTAGTAGAGTGCAGTGTTATGGGATGGAGCGGGATAGAAAGAATTTCCAGGCTCCAGGGGGTCGGAGGGATGGGGAGCACAGTAAAGGCTCCGAGAGGGAAGGCGAAGGGCCCGCTCACCGATCGGAGCCGGAGGAGGCCGGCACAGAATCGGGCGATTCTTGGTGTCTTCGAATGCCGAGCCACAGACTTCGGACTTAGCCACTGTCCGGTCATGAAAGCGTTTGAAGGGAGCAGTGTCGTGGTTGATGTTTTCAGGAAGGACTTGGGCAGTGTGGGAGGTAAGGGGGCTACGTAGGAGCCTGCCGAGAGGTTCTGTGGGCTCTGTAAACAAGGTCCTTCTGTGGGGTTGCGCCCGTTTTGCTATGGTGGCCACGGACTGTCAGACAAGATGGTGTGGGTTCTGTCTGCAAACGCCGTTTCTGGCCCGGGGAATTAAGATGTCAAAGAGGTCTCGCGGTGCTTGTCGGGAGCTCCTGCAGGCAGAGCTGACGACCCAGGCATAGCTGTTTTCTTCTTGGTCTCGTGTTAATAGTGTAAAATAATGTCTGTTTGCTGTGCGTGCACACACGCACGTTCCTGACCTCTGGGCACAGGCATCCTCGTTCTTGGAGTTTTTCACTCTGTCTCCCTCATGGTAAGAGGGAGGCGTGGGGTTTTTGTCTGATTCTTACCTGGGCTCATTCTCGTCCTGTTCGGGATGGAAAGCACTCGGACTCCTTTGGTCCTCCTGCTGTTTGCTTCTTACCGAGCTGATCAGCCTGGTTTGTTCTAGGGTTGCCTGTAAAAAGCCTGCAGACGTTATTTTCTGTAGGTGGAATGTGGGCCTCGTCTTGCTCCGCCGTTCTGTTGTAGCAAGCCCGGTTTTACTGGCCTTCGGCCAGAGGCCATCTTTGTAAAAGATTTCTTCCAGTCAGTGGAGCAGAATATATTTAGTGCACAAAAAGCTAGAGGCGTTGTGTTCCAGAGTTTCCCTCCATAAATCAGAGTACAGTGCAAATTCACTGGGCCCCATTGATTTTTCCCTGTGACGGGTGGGGTGTCTAATTCAGTGGCCATGCTGACGTTTCAGTGTTTGGTCTCAGCATGCAGTGCGCATGCTGTTTCACTCTGCATTAAAGAGATGCGAACTGAGTTTGCAGAGTTGATGGGAACCATAACCAATTTTAAAGGCAGAATTTGTTCCATAGCCAGGTATTAGATTGCTCAGTTCATTTCTTCCGAAGTCCCGGGACTTAAAGGCCGCAGGATGTACCGTGCACACCTCTCAGTAAAGGAGGATGGGTGGATTTTGCAGTCATTTATCTTGCTAATTTTTCCCTCCTGCTGGGAGAGGTGCAGTTAAAAAAAAAAGGCTGAGGAAAGAAGTGTTTTCTGATCTGCTTCTCTTGAAAATATTTAGTCAAAGAAGTCAAAAGGGAAAGATATATTCCTAAGGATTGCTACCTGATTATGGAATTAAAAAAATTGTGAGAGTGTGTTACCTGAAGTGTGATTCTCTCAGGGAAAGTTTGCCATCTTATTAGCATTGATTTGCATATCTCTTACTTTTCACAAATATGTGATTGGATCGGAAGGTAGAAGTCTACATTTGCTCACACACACAATGCAATTGTATGGTAATACCGACTACCTAAATATTATCTTTGCTTCTAGTGTCTTGGTCGGAGGGGTCTGGTGGGTGAGAAAGCGAGCTTTCGAGACCAGAGAGTCTTAGGATTAACCGAGGGTCGAATTGTTGGCTCTTGGGTCATCCTGACCCTCTGCCAGGCACACAGTTTTGTTTTCGTGCAAACGGATATGGGCAAATTGGGGGAAAATGAATCGTAACCAGCAGGACCTATCAGTGGCAGGAAGTGGCGGGATAGGGTGCGGCCCACATCAGCTTTGCATGTGAGCAGCCGAGCGTACGCATATGGTTATGAATGTTTACTGACTAGTTAATGTAACTACTACAGACAGCGCGGTAGTTTAAGATTAATTGCCGTTTTCACTTTAAAAGCGGGGTTGATTTTTAAGGTCTTTGTTCTGTATTTGCTTTTATATTTGCTGAAAATATTACCTATGAAGATTATGCTTTAAGCACCGGAAGATGTTTTCCGAGAATTAACTACATGGTGTGGGAGGTGCTACGCAGTGATGATCACGCTGATTCCGTGGCAGTTCCAGGTTCACCTGTTACACGTACAGGTGAATCGGTGGCTCTCCTCTGAGTGTTTAAATGCCCAGGTGAGAAATGCAGCAGGGAAGCTGTGAAAAGACATGATGTTTAGGAATGCACGCATCTCCCAGCTTTTGCTTTGGCTGTGAAATTCCAAATTCTAGAGGCAATTTGGAGGGCCCAGGGCACCACGGGGTAACAGGGTTTTTAGTGCTTGTTAAGTACGAAGGCAACTCGAATGGTATTTTCCCATTAATTGATGTATGTAGATTGGTCCTTTCCTCCCGTTGCACCCCTTGGCCATCCAGAAATTCACCAACAGTGAGTGAGCCTCGCACCTTTGCCTCTTGTATCACTAGTGGGGCTGGGTTAGTTGTGCGGTGAGAACCCCCGTCAGCTCAGTTGCATTGGAATGCTGGGATTGTCCTGCTCTGCAGTCACTGGGGGTGGCCAGTGGCCGCCAGGCAGTGGTCGTGAGTGCTCAAGAGTGCAGGCCGTGGGGACAGGCCACCTGGATTCAGCTCTGCTGCTGTCTGACTGTGTGACCTTCGGGGGATGGCTCAGCTCCTGTAGGCATCAGTTTGTAGCTTTTAAAATGCGATAAAGTAGAGTTAATGCAGGGGTTAGCTAAGGTCATTAGCAAACCAATTTTATTACAATAGCGATATAGCGATATAGTATCTTAGACAACACAGAATGATGAATAGTCTTTACTGGGCTGAAATTTTTATTTCACTGGTTTCCCAATAAAATTGTGTTTTTGACTTTTTATCCAATTCCTGTTTCTTTCTGAGTTTAGAGATCTGAACTCAATGGAAGAGTATTTTTTTGGCTGATTCTGTGAGTGGCCCATCAGTCTATCTTTATTAAAAAATAGAAACACAACTTCACTGTACTGTTAGTCAGAAATTTTATGTGACTGTAAAATATTGGTACTGAAGTTAACACCTGAAAGGTAGCAAAATTTAGGCATTATTTTGGCCAAGGAGAAACAGCATTTTAAATAGTTTCTGCAGGATCCCGCATGGACGTATCACTTGGAAGACTGGCTTTCTGTGATTGCACGCTGGTCCTTTTGCCGACCCTGTGTGAAGAGGTCACGTGGCCACCTTTCTTTTTAATTAATTGGATAGCAAAGGTCTTGGCCGGGGAAAGGTCTTTGGGTGCTATGCTTAGCCTTTTTGCAGGACAAAGCTACATTAGATTCTGAAAAACTTCCTCATTATTTAGAACCGATGGGTATTAATTTAAGCTGCTTTGAATTTCTATATGGCTCATATATTTTTATCTGGTTCATATATTCCCTGAAATCTATCAGAATTGTTACTGGATTTTCTTTCTAAGCCATTTACTGTAACTGCCATTGCTGGGTTTCCTAATACCATTTGATGTCGAGGAGACAATAAAAAATAAGTTTCTTACAAAATTAAAAAGATCAGGGAGTTTTTCTCCAGGCCACTGAGCTGTTGATTAAGTTGAGAGAAACCTATTTGCCGACCAGTATGGAAGTCATTTAGTTTTATTTATTATTCCTGGGGCTTATTTGCAAGTGGGGCACTTACCTTTGATGCTGAAAGCAGGAATTTACTAGAAGTTCTCCAGAGTGAGTGCGTTACCCTGTTCTACCCAGCCGGCCGCCTGCTGTGTGTTTGGTAAACACGCACAGGTCTGCAGCAAAGGTCCGGACAGACGGACAGACGGGAAGTTCACCCATGTCATCACCAGAAGCAAACCCGATTTCCTGAGTGTGGTTACCTTGCTGCCGAAGTCAGGACTGGCTGCGAGCCCAGGGGCAGTGATGATGGTGATGCTGGGACGGGTCAAGGGCCACCCCTTGGATTTCTGATACCAAAGGTAACGGCCTGAGGTTAGAATCATGGGTAGTTGGAGCAGAGAACCTTGGAGGTGTCCACTCAGATAGAAATCAGTTGCCTCGCCATTGGCATAGCTAGGACTTGAGTCCAGGTCTTCTGATTTCTAATTTCACACTGAGCCCAGGAAGAAGCCCTAGAACAGGGTGGGCAGATGGTCCTTTGGGAGTGACACATGCTGGCTCTCAAATGGCCTGCTCCGGTCACCCAGTTTGTCCCTTACATTCCTGACTGGCATTTCATGGAATGGAGTGTCTGACACAACCGTGCCAAACTCTCTTTCCATCAACCTTGTAAGCAGGTGTTAATGTAAACCGTAGGTAAAATTAAACAACCTGTCAAGGTACATTTACTTTGCACCTGCGAATGCTTAGCAACATCCTGAGACCTTTGGGGCACGTGGAGAGGAGTGAGACCTGGCTCCTCCCGGTGGAGGCTGCGGTCTGGTTTGGGGGAAGGGAACGGGCAACACCAGGTGCCCAGTGAGGGTGTGGCCTGTGCCCACCCGGGAGTTTGGAGCTGCCAGCTGGCACCGTGAGGTTTCCTGGAAGAGATGAAGATGAGGTTGGTTGATTCTCACCTCCATAAACCTCTTGAATAAATAGACACGTTCAGCTCTAAAGATTTCCGATTCACCGAACTTAGGAACTTACAGAGCTGGGGGTCGTTCGCAGTCATTTGCCTGCCTTGCCGCGGCAAGTCCTGCTGGCACCGTGGCGTCGCGGCGTCGCTGGGTGGTGGTGCCGGGCAGCTGCAGGTTTCTGCGGGCGAGTCCCATTTCTGCTCCTGCCTCCCGGGGTGCCCAACAGCACAGCCATTCTCCCCACCGGGCTTCTGGGTGTGGGGTGGCGGGGCACCCCCAGTTTCTTTCAGTCACGTCGTTCCCTTTCTGTTTCTCCATTGGCAAGTCGCTAAAGGTTCTTGTTAAATGCGAGTTTGGTAGATTTTTCCATTTAAGGTGATTTTTACTAAGGGATTATTAAAGTGTTACGAGACATTCGTGTACAGGGCATGAAACGGCAGCAGCTGGCTGTCACAGTGGGCTTTTCGGTGGGATTATTTTGGGATTCTGTGTTATGAATCGACCTGGGAGCCTGGTGCATACATGAGGTTGTTAAACAGTATAAGATGCATACACTTGGAAATGGCTGCTTTGGAATCAACGATGCTTCTCAAAACCCGCGCCATTCCCGCCCCACGTGGACACCCCTGCAGGCAAATGGCACTTGTCACTTTAGCACAAGTGAGGGCCTGTAACCCCGACAGGGATGAACTTAGTCCAGACAAGAAATATGACGGACGCGAGGGCCTGGATTATGTAGTGCGAGCCTCCACCCGCCACCGGTTCTTTAAGGCAAAAGGTCTTCTGACCTTTCTCCTTATTCTTCTCAGTTGAATGTAACAAACACCCTTTAAGGAAAATCTTTCCTGACATGCGATTATTAAAACCACAGAACAAGGACAGATGCAAAGAGAGTGACTCTGAGTGACGCTGGGGGCCAGGGCTCAGAGCCCTGCCCCTTCTGTCCCTGTGGCCAGTGCCCCTGGCCCTGGAGCCTCTCGGAACCCTCAGGACCCTGGAGCCCGGGTCAAAAGACACTGCTTTTAAGGAGTGACAAGCTAAGCCCGTCCTAAAAGTAAGCTGTTAATGGAACAAAAATTTCCTAATGCCTTGCAGTTGAATGGGTTATGAAAGGTGACCTGATTCTTGTCACCTGTCTCTGCTGCTTTTAGAACCGAGTTGTGTGCTGTGATTTATTGAAGAAAAAGCACCACCCCCCAAATCAACCTCCTGAAGTTTTGTGTATTTAAAAAAGCACTTTCTTGAATATCTCCTGCCAAGTAAATGCGTCCGATGAGAGGTGGGGCATCAGGCAGGCGCAGCCACCTGTGCTCACAGGGGGTTTGTCACGCGTGGTCGGGCCCACCCCGCACCCACGCCCGTCGCATTCTGAGTGTAACGTAGATTGTTTACAGGGACAGGAAATTTTGAGGTTAGCTTACCAAAATAAACAATTAATTAAAATTGGTTTTAGCAAGAAGTTACAGAAAGATATTTATTAATTTCTTCCATGAGTCTGTCGAATAGCGAATGCCTTGGGGCATGGCACTGAGGTAGGTCGGTGAACAAGCGTCCCTGCCCTCCCAGAGCGCATGACCAGCCGCAGGGGAGGAGGAGGGAGGCAGGTAGGTGTGCTGACTGCTCTGTAGGGGGGCGGGGCTTGGGCTTTAGGGGACCACCTGGGAGGGCACCTCATCCACCCTGGGAGAGGCAGGCTGGACTTCCTGGTGGAGCAGCATCACAGCAAGTTCGAAGGGCGAATCAGAGCTGGCCAAGACAGAGAAAGGAGGGCAGGATGCGTTTGGAACTCGCACGTGGCTGGTGGAGTAGCCGTGATGGAACGCAGACGCCATTGTCATCGGCTGTGTGTGCCGAATCGGGGGAGCGCGCTGGCTCCTGTGGGGAACAGAGAGTTACGAGGAAGCCGCGGTTTGCATTTTTTCAGGACGGGGCACCTGGGCCGACTGCCCCTTGGCCCTGGGGGCAGCTGTTGGGATGGCAGGCTCACTGTGAGAGCAGGACGGCCGGAGGGGAATGCGGTTCGTCTTTCCAGAGCGTCCCCAACGGCCTCTCTCTCTGATAAAATCTCTCTCTCTCTCCCCATGTTATTTTTATGGTCCCCTTCGCCTTATCGCAAGGCTAGAGTGATTCAGAAGAACAATGCTGAATGTTCAGTATCTGCACAGATAAGTCTTCATTCTTCCAGGAGAGAAAGTGATAGGTGGCCCGGCAGCCGGCGGGTCTCAGCAGGTGCTCACTGACCCGAAAGGAATTAAGTGCCGGAGGAAGAGGCGTCAGCTCAAACCGCTTTTTTGGGTAACCATTTCTCTGCTTCCCCACCGTGCTTCAGGCTTAGCTAATTTCAACATCATTTCCTGAAGAACCCACAGCGGTCCAACCATTGAATACCGTGACTACGGGTAATTACCAGAACGCTGTGCATTTTAAATAGTTCAAGTGCACGGAGTTTGCATTTTACAACTGGATCCCAGGTTCACCTAACAATTGGATAGGCAGGTATAATCATAGTGGACGGCTTGGTTTACGTGGCTCGACAATCACACTTTCGAAATTAGTTTGAAGAATAATTGATGAATTGAAAAGAAAATGTCTTTACCTGCATGGGAACTTCGTTGCTAGCATCTGTCTGAGAATGACCCCAGAGGAGACATATGAGAAAGTAGTATTTCGCCTTTTATTAAACATCCATTCATAACATGTTTTTATGGGATCACACTAAATTAAAATGAACGCTGCCTCATTTACCTTTTGAAGCTGAATACCCAGTTCTCTCACATTATCTACTTTCAGAAACTAAGCACATCTGAAGGTGTTTTTCAGTGGTTCATGACTGTCACTGACGGTAATTGTTTACGTGGTCAAGTCTCCCCTCGTTTGGCCGGTAGGAACCCCTCCCGGCAGGCCCCTTTGGTGCGTGTGCATCGCTCTGGAAGCCCGTCTTCCCCGGCGGCCTAAGGAGATGTCCCAGGCTCCTTCCAGCCCAGCCCTGGACCGCGCCTTCTCTGAAGGGCCCTGTACTAGGTACAGACACCGTCATCACCGCGGCGGGGATCTTTGCTCCTGGGTCCCCAGACGGTTCTTCCTGAAGGTCCCCCGGCGTGTTCACAGCTCCCCTGCCCCCAGACAGCGCCCGGCTCCCCACCGACACCGTTACTTGTCGGCTCAGCCCTACCATGTCTCTGAAACAAAACTGCTTTGCTTACTGCGTTCCTCCTTGCCCTCCTCCCCCACCCCCCAGCTGAGCACCGGTAATGAAATGCTCTGTTTAAAGGTAATGGGATTAAAAGAGGGGGAAGGACATGTTTGGAGGCCACGGACATGTTTATGGCATGGATGGTGCTGATGGTTTCATGGTGGATACGTATCTCCCGACTCATCAAGTTGTCCACATTAAAGACGTACAGCTTTTGCATGCCAGCTATGCTGCAAGACAGTGTTTCTTTAAAAAAGAGATGACTGGTGGGGGGTCATGCAGGGTTAGTATGAAAGGCCCATTTCTAGAACTCTCGCATGCGAAAGAAATAATAACGCTCATTTCTGTTTGTGCCCCCACCTCACACACACACACGAAGGAGTTCATTGTGTGAGTCCCTGCTCCATCCACCCCAGTTAATGCCTGTTTCATTCTCCATCTTGTTTAGATTTTGAGTGTTGTTCGATATGCCAGGGTTGTGGGTTTGATCCCTGGTCAGGGCACATGCAAGAGGCAACCAATGATGCAGAAATAAGTGGGACGAAAATGGATGTTTCTCTTTCTCTTTGCCCTCTTCCTCTCTTTCTAAAATCAAACAATAAAAGTAAAACAAACAAACAAAAAAAAAACTATTGTGAAGGTAAAATAAAGTTTAATGTTTCTTTTCCTTTTTTTACTTAGAATATTTCTCTACATCTTTGCATTTACTCAGAATAGCATAGACATTTCTCCCTCAGTACCATGTTTGTATTGCTGAAAAATCTGTAATTCTGCAAAATGATGTCCTAAAAGTGATAGGACATATAGGGAAAATAGAGTTAGAACAGATGATTTGAAACCAGTGGGATTTTGTGAACAGAACTCGAACACAAAGAGGACAATGTTGTAATAAAAATGGTTAAATCTCAACCAGCGGTCATGCCCAGCGTCATAGTGAATTTCAGGCAGCCTCGAATCCGGGTTTTCTTCCTTTGAGTTGGAGGTTCAGTAAGTCATCACTTCTTACGAGGACTGATTTCATCAGTGAAAAACCCGATCCTGGGTGTGGACTTGCCAATTTTATTTTACTTAACCAGAAGAGAAAAACGTGCATTTCTTCATCTGCACTCAGCTTCCTCAGAAAGCTTAACATGGAGAGTGGAGGTCTTGAAACCCCTCGATGAGACCTTCCCTTTGCGTCTGAGAAAACTTCCTGTGCTGGGAAAGTTACACATAAGCCAACATGATGGACGTCATTTTCCTGCCTATGAACGAACTTACATTAAAGAAATATCCGTCATAGCAGAAAAGTCACTTTCATATGTGAAGATGATGTCTATCCAATGTTTAAATTAAAAAAATGTGGGAAAGTGTAGGAGAAAGTAAAAACCCCTCGACTGCCCATAAATGCGGCGCCTGCCATCATTCTGGCTCATACGCTTCCTCACCTGACCTCTTGCTGACTATGAAGACAACAGTGATGCGCGTGCGTGTCTAAACTTTCAGAGAAGTGAGTTCTTACCACACCTGCAGTTTTCCAGCTTTGTTTTCCTTCGAAGCCCAATGGCAAGCCACATGGTTGTCACACAGTGTCCTTCTGAACGCTCGCCCCTTACTCCACTTCAGGGCACGGCGTAGCTGCTGTGTTCGGGACACTTGTTTCCGGTTTTCACTGTTACAGACCGTGGGTGCTGAAAACCTGTCGTCCTGTCTTTGCCCCCAGAAGAGGTGTCTCTGCATCAGAAGGGGGGTCCACGTGACATTCTGGAACCTGTGGCCATGGTACATTCCAGAATGGTTGTGCCCATTCCCTCCACCGGGACAGCAAGCAGGGCCTGTTTGCCTGCACTGGGTGCCTTCAGTCTTCTGAGCCTCTGCCGGTCTGACAGGTGCAAAGGTGACAGTTCGTTTTCGTTTTGTATTTGTTTCTTCGCTGCCGAGGCCGGACGTCTTGCTACGCCTGTGTCTACTCTCCATGTTTTGCTCTCACTGCGATGCCTTTCATGTACTTTGTTCGTCTTTCAGAGCCTTTGTCTTTTTTCTTCTAATTTATAGGAATTGTGTAATTTGAGGTGTATTAAACCTTTGGGATTAATGTGTATTGCCACTTTTTTATATATCATGCTGATTATCTTATAACCTTATTCATGGTATGTTTCGGTTTTTGCACGGTCAAGTCCATCTGTTTTTCTTTTATGTTTTGTGAGTTTTGTGAAACGTTCACAAAGGCCTCTTATCACTGCTAAAAGGTTATCTGCCTTTACTTACTCTCAATACTTTTATGTTTTTAATTTTAATGTTTAATCTTTGAACTGTGTAGAATTTATTTTTCTATGATGATAACTATGCAACTTTGATTTTTTTCCTCTCCAAACTGTGGCGCGTTATTTCAAAATCATTTGTTATTCCAGCCCTTCCTCCTCAATGTTAGAATCTGTGTCCTGTACCGTGTCTTTGTGTCGTTGGCTCTTTTCTTGATTTACTATTTTATTACTTATTTCTGCAAAACCAACTACCCCCAAACTCAGTGGTTTTAAAACGTCATCTCTCACAGTTTGCACGGCTCAGAAACTCAGGAGCAGCTCATAATATTGAAGGGTCCCAGTCTGGCGTAGGGTCTCTCTTAATATTGAACTTCCCATTGCAACCCACAACACAGTCATCGGAAGGCTTCCTGGAGGGGGTGGCCCTGCATTGCAGGTGGTCCTCCCCCGGTGGCCAGGAGGCTGCTGGCTGTTGCTGGAGGGAGCTTCTGCCAGGCCGGATGTCCCTGCGACATGTGCTGGCTTGCCCAGAGTGGGGACCCAGGACAGGGAGGCAGGAGGAAGGCCCCCCTTATGACAGCCAGCTGCAGAAATGCATGGCATCCCGGTCCTGCATTTTGTTTTCTCAAAGCGAGTCGCTATGTCCAGCCTGCCCTGGAGAAGGTGGGAATCAGGCCCCTCCTTTGAAGGGGGTCCTGTCGGGGAACGTGCGGGATTATTACTGAACCACACAGCCCCCTCCCACGGCTGATGCACACCCACGACTGCATCTGCACGAACAGCACAGCTTTTATGCATCAGCTCATTGCAGGAGACGTGCCAGGCTGATGGGATGTCACATCACGCTTCGCTCTGCTGGATTTGACA
This sequence comes from Micronycteris hirsuta, assembly GCA_004026765.1. Taxonomy (NCBI): domain Eukaryota; kingdom Metazoa; phylum Chordata; class Mammalia; order Chiroptera; family Phyllostomidae; genus Micronycteris; species Micronycteris hirsuta. The sequence goes on from PVJI01004348.1 coordinate 49,463, forward strand.
GCCGCTGGTCTGACTGGTCACGTATCTAAAAGCAGGCATGCAAAAGAATATCCGTAGTAACCTGGGGACATTTGGAGTTGCTTTATTTCCCCAGCTTCTGAGAATTCTTTGGAATTCCGTGGTAGGGGTCATTGTATTTCGTTCCCGGTGCCTGCTCACAGCATTAAAAATTGTTTTAATACGATTTCATACTTTCATGAGTAATTTTGAAGGCTTTGATCGGCAGATACTTCAGAGTGTTGCATATTGATGAATCTTAAACAGAATCTCCTAACATGCCAGCAAGGGGTGAAATCAGGAGGTACTTGCCTATGCGGGAGCGACCTCATAACCCCTCAGCTCCCCGGGGGCTCCCTGGGTGCCCTGTGCCCCAGGTCCCCGAGCCCAGAGAGGGCCGTCTTCATTTTCCTTAGTCCCCAGGAGGAGCTGCTCTGTGCTTTGACTTCTTGGCTGCTCCCTGCCCTCCGCCCCGGGCCCCTTTTTGGAAAACACATGGAACGTTGCCAGCCTGACGTCTGTTGCCATTTCAACAAGTGTGCGTGTCCCCTGCTCATACATCGAAAGGACCGGAGCCACTCTCTCCAGAGTCAGTAGTGGCTGATGCTCTCGGCCCAGACGGGTGCTCCTCCTGATCCGGCTGCATCTTCACCTGGGTGGAGCCTGCCGCTGCTGGCCGAGCTCCCAGTGGACACGCAGCCGCCGCAGGTGGGCAGCGGGCAGCCCTCCGGAACCCCTGACCGGGGTTTGGGCAGGTTTCATTTTTGGCAGACAACTCCTCAGAGTCCTGACATGCCTTCCCTATGGCCGGGGGGCGGGGGGCAGTCTGCGTTTCTAATTTTCATGTTTATTGTTCTGCCGAGAGTAGTAGTGGCCCCCGGGGCAGCCACCATTGGCCGGTCACCTTGTATTTTCTGTCCCACCTTTTTGGGACCTTGCCTTCCCGTCCCTGCCCCTTCAGGGTCTGGTGGCCTTGGCTATTTTGTGAGCCCTTCCTGTTGCTCTTCCCAACCTCGACCAAAGGGAAAGCCATGGCTTTGCTCTTGACCTCTTCACACAACTTTGAGCTGATGTCTTACACTCATCTGCAGGCATTTATTTGTAGGCCAGTAAAGAAAGCAACGTATTTGAGAAGTGAAAAGGAGGGGCCAGGACAGGATTTTCATGAGACCCTGAAATCATGTTCTTTTTTAAATTTGCCTGTTCAGGCCGTGGAACCAGGCTCTAGGTATGTTATTCAGGATTCCTGAAATTATCTGTGGTGAAATCTAGTTTATAAAAATTACGTGACTCAACAATAGCATTGTTATCTTAAGCCTTACAGAATACTATAACTTGCTTACATCCTGGATTTCAGAGCAAAATACTAAATGACCTTTCCATGGGAAATAACGGGCAGTGGAGAGAAGTGGGTGTCAGATCTCACTGTCAGATGACAGCCGATACTCTCTTAATTTTGCACTGTGCTGCGTTCGCTGGTGCCATTTTTATACAGTGAAGCAACAGCCTTGCAGCAAAACAAGAAAGTTGAATGATAAAACATTCCACTTCTTCATTAAAAAAAAAAAGCCGATTCCACCTACTGTTGAGGCCTAGTGAGGTGCTTGTCCAAATCGGCCGGAAGTCGGGTTGCTGTGAAAGGCACTGGGAAGCGAGCACAAAGCTTCGCCAGGCCATTGGCCAGACGGGAGGTCACGAGGTCGGTCGGGGCGGACCTGGCACCTCGGGTCTCTGTGTCTCAGTGCCCCGGGGACAGAATCCGGGGGCCTCTGCGGGGCTGGTTGCCCCTGCCCCTGTCATTGAGGCCCACGTTTGGACATTGCTCTCGTGTATTGTGCACTCTCCTTTCTTTTAGCTTCTCGAAGTTGCCATCTTTTTCTTCCTTCCCCTGACTCAGGCCTATTTCTTAATTTCTGAAGTGGTTTGAAGTTTTTCTTTTGAGAAGGGCGCTTTTTACATAAGACTCCCTTAAAGCCTTATGTAAATGTCACATTCAGCCTCAATGCTAAATAATGCATTTTTAAAAAATTTATCTATTTTTAGCTATTCTGTAAGTATCCTGATACTGGAAATATGTTCTCTTGCCAATTGAAAATAGTATTGTTTCAGGAATAAATAGTTTTCTGCTGAAATGCTCCATAGTCCTCTAATTGCTTTGTGTGGGTTGGAGATAAGTGTCTGGTTGTTTCGTTTACATATTTTTGCTACCGAGTTGTTAGCTTCGAGTCCACACTGCTTTTCCATTTTACCTAATGATGGCACTTACGCTTTTCTGTTAAATGGGAAAAAAAGATAGAGGTTGAAGTCCAAATTCAGTGGTTCTTTCAGTCTAAAGCCCACCAAGCTTCTCCTGGCTAATGGTTACCATTGAATAGGATTTTTCTCATTCTACAAAAAGCCATTTGCTATCCTGTTAATTTTTATGATAAATTATTTTCACATAATGTATGGCATTGAATAGCTGAAATTGGAGAGGCGACCTCCATTGTAAACGCAGCCAGTGGTGTCTCTGTGGAGGTGCAGGGCCACGCACAGCATCAGGGCGGCCCAAGCAGCTCTGAGAGGCCCAGTGTAGCATCAGGGGTTTTGTTCCCCATGGACTGCAAAAAATAGTGGCATCGTGAAGATTTCACATCGCTAAGGAACCAAACAAAGCGAAGTAAACAATGAGCGTTACGGCCAGTCTTCTTTCTCACCTCTCTTCCTGTGCGTCCTGTTCCCTGGCCTGGCTGGCACTCCCACCGGCTCAGCCAGGCTGTGTGCCCCTCACTGCCAGCATTGAACTATCCTCTGCTCCCAGAGGTTCACCACACGCAGCGTTTCCAGCGTTCGAGTGGATACAATGGAAACATAACAGAAACATGGTGAGAATTTGACAGTGGGCGTTTCTCACTCCCACCCTCCTCTCTGATTCATGGCGTCACCTTTTCTTGTGACGTCATTTCTGGCGGCTCCAGCTCTGGCTTTTCTTTCCCCCTCAGTGACCATGATATAACTTATTCCTCTGGGCCAGTTCCGGCACTAAGTTAATCTTTTTCTTTTATTCTGCTTTTTAAAATAGATTCTCAAAACACTCCACAGTTCCTCTGAATTGGCCACTATCAGGACATGCGAGTAGTCCCAGCCGGTCAAATCTGACAACAAGGTGAGGTTCGAAACAGAATGAAGCGGTGACCCTGCCCACCGGGGGTCCTGTCGCCAGGAAGACGAGAATCGTTGCTGCTGCAGACGTAGCGTAGTGGGCATCTCTGGGTCTGCCGGCCTTTCTCTGCTGTCACTAGTGCTCTGCTGTAGACAGTGACTATGCTTTTCTCCAACAAACACCTTTTCCCCGGTGACCCAGCCATTGTCTTCTAATGCATCCCATACAATGTATTCAGATGCCAGCTTTCTGCTTGCTGAAAAATACACGGGTGGGCATTGTGAACCTCCAAAACACCCTGCAAGGATTCTCAGATGGAAAAATGGTGGCTCGGGGACATTTGAGATCTTGCTCCCTGGCAGCTCAGTGTGGCCAAAAAAACTCATAGAAGTTCTTTAAGAAACTTGTGGCTCAGCAAGATGAAGAAGCATGTTCAAAGTGACATGACTGGATCGCGACGTGAACTGCGGCCCACCAGCCCGCCACGCAGGCCACCCCCTTTTCCCTGGAGCACTGCTGCCTCTGTGGAGCACCGCCTGGGACAGGGTGGGGGTCCTCTTCCACTGAGGCTGGGGCGGGGGTGGGTGGGGTGGGGTGATGGGGTGGGGGAAGTGAATGCACGGCCTCCCTGAGTGCAAGGAGCCCTGACTGAAACCTCAGGAAGCCTTTATGGATTTGCAGATCCTACTTGTTTTCTGGTGGTGTTTTCTCCCTGTCTCAGTTGTCATGGAGCATGTCCTTGGGATTCATTTGCTTTTAAATATTCCTGACTTCAATATGGCAGTTTTAACCTCTCTTCTCAGCGTGCAGATGCTCGTCAGTTTACCAGGACAAAGTTACAATGATCTCTGTCAGAGAAGCAGTTTTTAGGTCATGATAGGGGACCCTTATCTTCGTCAGACGGCCAGTATTGACTTTTTATTGGGTGTCTTTGCCAGACATGATTCACTTTAGGTCTGACCTCATCACATTTCTCCCCTTTATCACTTTTGGGCTAGTTTTTCCTCATTCTTTATTTTTTTCATGCATTTTGTCCTTTCTGAGAATTTTCGAGTGAGAACTGCGAAGGCAGACATGTTCAAAGATAAAGAATTTGTTGTTGGTGTTCACATTGTAAAGATTATCCGTTGTCTATTTTTTAAAGTGTATTTTATTGACTGTGCTATTGCAGTTATTCCATTTTTTTCTCCCCTTTATCCCCCTCCACCCTGTACGCCCCTCTCACCGTCATCCCCCCCTCCCCCTGGCTTAGTTCCTGTCCATGGGTCTATACATGTAAGATCTTCGGCTTCTCCATTTCCTATGCTATTCTTAACCTCCCCCTGTCTATTTTGGACCTACCAATTATGCTTCTTATTCCCTGTACCTTTTCCCCCATTCTCCTCTCCCCTCCCTGCTGATAGCCCTCCATGTGACCTCCATTTCTGTGATTCTGTTCCTGTTCTAATTGTTTGCTTAGTTTGTTTTTGTCTTTTAGGTTCAGTTGTTGATAGCTGTAAGCTTGTCATTTTACTGTTCATAGTTTTGATTTTCTTCTTTTTATAAGTCCCTTTAACATTTCATATAATAAGGGCTTGGTGATGAGGAACTCCTTTAACTTGACCCCATCTGGGTGGTATTATTTATTTATAATGAGACAAGAGCAAGGTGGCCCTGGAAATTTTTTTGAATTGGTTTCCACAGATTGCTTTCCCACACCTGCTTCTAGTGGAATCGAAATGGTTCCAGTTCCTCGGTTATTTTCCCCTTGCGTTAGTCCAGATGTCTCCTAACGCGGCGGTTTTCCCACGTGCTGAGGCTCTGTGTGCAGAGCTAGGCTGTTGGTCCCGGGAGCTCCTGGCGAGATCCAGAGTCGAGGGCCACCTGATCATGCGTGGTCATCTGTCCCACGCTCTTGATCTTGTTACAAGTCCCTCTGGGGGAAGGGACTGTGGCGTGTGGGCCTCAGCGTAGTGTGGGGCACAGAGTAGGCATGTCACGTAGACGCGTCACGTAGGCACGTCACAGAGGCACGTCACGTAGAGATGTCACGTAGGCACGTCACGTAGACACATTACGTAGACGCGTCACGTAGACACGACGGAAGCGCCAGCTCCAAGTGGCCGAGGACCGCACCCGCCGTGCTCTGCATCCCGTGCCCTGCCTCAGCTCAGTTCCCAGACCTGTGGTAGGCGATCAGGAAGTACGAGGCAGGAACTGGGCGTCCGATTTGCTCGGATCCCTGCTCTCTGTTCTCTGATGTTCATAGTTGGGTATATAGTTTGAGTGAATAAATAAAATCTTGATTTAGTTATCCAATCGTGCAAGCTTATGTGATTAGAAGGCTTTGCATGTTATAAAAGATACTGCCTTGTAACGTATTATTTTCCTCTTCAAACTTCCCACACCATTTTTTAATAGTTTTTATAACAATTAAGATGACTTGAGGGGTATTTATCTGCCCCGCTGCTATGGGTGAGTGATTGTGCCTTGACACAGGATAAAATGTAGCAAGTTTAAGAATACTTTTAGATGAGCTCACACATGATCAAGCCCTAACCGGTCAGGACAGGAAAGAGGCATTTCCTTTCCAGGGCAGGTCAGCCTGTGGCGGAGGTCGGTAGCTCCAAGAAACCTTCGCGCCCAGGTGCTGTGTGCCAAGTAGCAAGGAGGATTCCAGCCAAATCTGAAAGCTTATTTCAAAGTGTTCTCAGTTTAAGAACTTCAACAATGAACCAGGTGTGCCTCCTACTCAAGCAGTAATTTTCCCAGGAGCAATGTTTTGAACCTCAAGTGGCTTGCGTGGTTTCTAGAAGAATGGGGTTACCGATAGAAATTGTTCCCTTTTTCCAGGGGTGATGTTAGTACTGCAGGGTAATTGCTTAAAGGAAATTTTCTCAGAGGAGGCAGATGCTAGGTGCTTATTAGTATGGTAGCTTTCAACATTTAAGGTGTGAAGGAAAGGCCAGACCATCCCAATAATTCTTGGGCAATTTATACAGAAAAGGAAATGCATTAATGTTATCACAGGGGGCATGCCATATTTATACCTTGACCCGGAAGTATAATGTTCATGTCTTCATTTATGTAGGTTTTCTTGAGTGTTTTGGGGATAGTTAGAAGCTTTTAAAAGTGTTTTGTTATTGTGAGGGATAGGGGTTCTTTACAGCTCAGATAGGACAGGACTGGACTAGATTGCTGAGCAACTGCCTGTTTGCAAGGTAGCTTTCCTCTGGCCCTTGGCTGAAAGCAGCACTGGCACACCTTCACACCGGCACACCTGCCCTGTGCCCTTTGAGGCTGTCCCAGCAGAGAGAGGCTCATCCTGACTCTGGGGTGGGAGGTGGTGGCCGTGGAACGTGGAGGTGAGAGGTGAAGGGGCAGCGGCTCCCGGCTCTTTCCCGGTACTTCACATGCTCCTGGGCTGGGTCCAGCGTCTCTGTTTCCCTTTTAAATTCATTATTTAATAATGGCAAAGTCTTTTCTCTTTTTGACACATAAAGTCTCAAACGTAAAGGGCAGCTCTGTCTCTCTTCTTAGTCTGGGTGCTTTTCTTTATTTTGGTGTCTGCATAAATCCTGGAGGAACCGTTGAAAAACTTACAGACATACAGAATGCTGGGCATGGGAAGGACCTTAGATATTGGAGGACTGTTCTTTTTGCAGCTAAGGGAACTGAGGCCTAGAAGGGAGCCAGTCCGCCATGCAGCTGGGTCTTGGCCACCTCGGGGGCCCTGACTGGCATTGCTGTGCTCTGTCCTGGGTGTCACAGCCACTGGATGGGGTAGCAGCATGGAGGACAGTGTATATTGGAAAGAAGGGGAGGCTCAAAATTCTCAGAATCTGAATTTATGCAACTTATGTCAATGTCTCTTTTTTCCCTTAATCGGTGCTGCAGTCATGCGTGCCAGCCCTGATGGGTAGCTGCAGCGTCACCCATTGGAAGGCTTTCTTAGTGTTCATCCTGCCTGGTTACTCAGCAAAGCTCCACACATGCAGGCCACAAGGGACAGCAAAGAGGACACGCGGTCTTTTCATTCTGTCACACGTTGGCTCCTTTTATTCGAAGAACCACAGATGTATCAAAGCGTGTTTTCCAGTTTGCGTTTGTCCCATCCATTTCATTTTTGGGGTTTAATTCCTCCAGGTGCTTAAGCCAATGGGATCTGATCATTAAAATACACTTTGGCTTAATATTTAAGCCAGCCTAGGTCTGTGTTGTTTAAAGCCAGTTTGTTCGTTACCCGAGATAGGCAAGTCATCAGGTGGGTTATAATATGCATTGTCAGTGTTTTTTCCCCCCTCTTTGAACTACAGTGCTTACTATGGGTGAGTAGAAAAGTAAGAATTTCTAGGTTCGAACTCTCAAGATGTTGTCGGAAGCATGCAGAAGCACCGTTCCGTCACAGCCTGCGTTGGCTGCACACAGGGAGTGTGCTCAGTGAGGCGTGCCGCTCACTGCACGCGCGGGAAAACCTTGCTCGGGGTTGTGTTTGCATCGAGCAACGGAGGGCCTGGGCTGAGGACGTGTGGCTTGTCTGTTGTGATGGGAGAGAGACCCAGACTGGCTTTCCCCCACGGTTGGCTCTATCTACCAACGCGGCTTCTTAGGACGGTCCTTCTTTTTTAAAGGTCAGAAACCAACAGAAGTCCAAGGAAGAAAAGAGTCACCCTCTATCGTCCCAACATCTGGAATTACCCGTTCTTAGCATTTCGATAACATTGTTTTTTTTCCAACTCTCTTTATATATTAATTATACAACTAATATATAGGTGTTTGTTAAATGATTAAAACAATAATAAAAATAATATTCTGCTTTAGATATTTTTATATGTGTATATAAATTTATATAGAAAATAGGAAGTAGTGTTTAGAGGTTTTACGTGATGGAGAGTGATTTATTTCTCATTTAACTGCCTCCTCAGTGGTGGGGACCTGGGACCCTTCTGTGGCTCTGCCATTGTTAACTTTAAGTGGCTACCTCTATGCCTGTCACCACCTCATCATCACAGGTATCAGCAAATGGGCCACAGAAAAGGGAGGACATGCTCCTTTTAAGGGCGCAGTGTGGGAGTATGTCGTTTCTGCTCATCCCTCATTCATCACACCTAGTCACAGTCACATGGTCACACTTAGCTGCAAGGGAGGCTGGGCAGCCATTGAAGTGTCTTGTTGAAAATTCTGTTACTGTGGAAGAGAGCAGGTCTGAAGATATGAGGAGCATATTCATTATAATTCTTACTATTTTTCTGCCTTATTGTTTCATAAGGGAAAAATTTCCACTGAAGTTATCAAGTGGACTGGAACTACCAAAAGGAGTTAACCAGAGTGAATGCATTTGCCTTTGGGATTTTAAATCTGATTTATTCCAAAGGTTACAGGGATGAGTGTGAAATATATTGAGATGAGGTTGCTCTTCCTTAACTCAGTTTTTCTTGTGCTGCTTTTTGCATCTTTCCTTTCCCCCATTTTGGATATTTGTTTCAAGACTTCATTTCATACTTGTTTTCTTTGTGTTTGCAGGGATGGCGCAGTCTCAAGGCTGGGTGAAAAGATACGTCAAGGCCTTTTGTAAAGGCTTCTTTGTGGCGGTGCCTGTGGCAGTGACCTTCCTCGACCGGGTCGCCTGCGTGGCGAGAGTGGAGGGAGCATCGATGCAGGTGACAATTCATGTGACTTCGTTTTTGCTGCATACGCTTCATTGTTTCTCAGGCACTAGAGATGATCTTTGTCTACATCAGTTCTGGGCTGAGAACGGAAAAGTTTTAAAACGATCTTGAACTGAAATTTAGTTTTAAGAACTTTCTTTATAAAGCCTTCTGGTTATAATGCATAATCAGAGGAGAGGCGGATAAAAATGATGACCAGGTTGTTCTCTGTCTCTTTAGTTTTTTCAAAGGAATTATAAATGGAGATTTGAAGACATTTTACTAAATGATATCGTAGGCTGTGGATATGGCTTGGGATTTTAAGATATTTTAATTAATCCCATTTGATTCCATACATAGATATATTTTAAAGACCAAATTATTAGGGTAGACACAGGGTGGTTTGGGTCAAATATATATCCAGCAGGTAGAAAAGTCTAGAGCACTGGTCCCAGATCGTCTAGTATGTTCTGTAAGCATGTTGCTGACTGAAAAATTTAAATGAAGAGCTTTGGAGAGGAGATTTCCAAAAGTTATATGCAAATAGTCTTCTGGAATAACTTAGAGAAAGCAGTATTGTTCTCAGGTAGATGTCTGAAACCTAGCTGTTTAAGTATGTTTATGCAATTTAGAACAATTTGCATTTTGTAATATGGTTTGTTTTCTTCCATTATTGGCATGTTTTAAGTTCATGTATGATGCTAAATAGCTGTGTAAAAGACATAAGTAAAATGACTATACAAACTTCTAAGAGCTTGTGGTCATACAGAGAATAACCAGCTGTGTGTGTGTGTGTGTGTGTGCACGCGCGCACATGTGCGTGTGAGTTAACTCTTGTTAGGGGCCTAGACATCAGCTTTGAGCAGTTAGAATGCATTTGTTTTGTGTCATATTTACCGTATTGAAGGTCAGCTCTGTTCCTGAGCGTGGGCACTCAGTGAGGTCCAGAGAGGGGTGCTTGCGGGGCGAAGCTGAGGACCTCGGGGCGGGGGGGCTGCCTGAGCGCTGACTCTGTGTCTGTCAGTGCGTGGCACTTGGGGCCTTCTGCTGGGCAGGGGACTCGGAGCCCAGCCCTCTTCTCTCTGCTTGCCTCCACAGTGGTCACCAGCCCCAAGCAAACTGGTCACTTACTTTGAAAGCAAAGCTCTTTTACTGCAGGGTCACAGAAGGAGATGGACTTACAGACATGTGGCCTTATTCCCAAATGCAGTTTAATGCATTTAACACAGACTGGATTTTACATTTCCTGTTTCTTTAGATTTGAATTCATGGCAACCCTATCTTAGACACAGTCCTTAAGGAAGGCTAGACTTTTTTGATTGAGATTTTGAAACAAAACCTTTGTATGAGGTTGAAACTGCCTTGTCTACCCCCACCGAAGTCCAGTTTCGGTTCCTGGGACAACTTTGAAGCCATCCATAGGTCTGTGACTCTTGGTAACAAACAGTCACATGAATAATGTTTTCTGCAGTTTCATTAGTGTTGCTTTGCTACACAACCATCGCTCTCCTGAGATGGACTTTTCCAGAACATGACACCTCCTGACCTTGGGTCTGATATTCCAGAGAGTCATGTGGCAATCAGAGAATCCCAGTCCTGTACCCACTGAACACCTATATTCATGGCTTCTGTTAAGAGGAATTTTACTACACTCAATAAAAAGAACAAGAAATCAATCGTCTTAGGAAGAAAGTGTTAAGTAGTGCCCTTCTCAAATGTCAGTCTGTGGATTAATACTAAGTTTGTGGCGGAGACATTAGAATTTCTTGCAGTATCTCCAGACCTTACTCCTAAGAATTCAGATTGGCTACCTTGTAGTGTGTTTGCTATGTTGTGTGGAATTTTCTTGGCTGCTGGGTACAGAGAAGCAGCTTGCATTGACGCAGATGCACAGGGGGGTTTATGGGAAGGCTGTGCGTGCCCACGAGGAAGGCAGGAGGGCATTTCATCAGGGGCAGGAGGATCGGGGGGCCCAGCTTCTCTGTTTCCACTGCCCGCCTCTTGGCTTCCTTCTCACAGACCAGCTTTCCTCACCACGGAGGGCGCATGGCTGCTGGCAGCTCGCAAGCCTCAACGTGGCCAATGTCGTCACCGCCTGAGGGAGAGCTCTCCTCTTGTCCTTGTTTCACTTGGAAACGTCTCGGGGAAGGACTGTGACTGAGTCAGCTCAGGGACACACATCCTGGCCCGTGCACAGAAGATCAGTTTGGCCAGCTTCGGACAGGTGTACGTTCCCCACCTGTGGCTGGGCTGAGTGAGAAAGTGACAGCACACAGTTGCATCTCATTGTTCCGTGGGCTTTCAGGGTGACATGGGGGGACAGTTCTTGGCAGAAGGGGGTGGGGGCCATTTTCAGAATAAACAGGGAAAGGATACACTGGGAAGAGAGGACACATGTGATTGTACTTTAGGAATTTTAGACTACTTCTAACAAAATTTATTTACAATTTCATTAGCTATCACTAAATCTTACTTAAAACAGGAGTGGAGATTGCAGGAATGAGATATGGTTATTACTGAAGTCAGCATGTTTGAGGACATCTTTCCTACTGCACAGCTTCGATGAACAGAGTGAGTTTAGACCATGGGGTTCAGCAGAATTTTGGGCACGTGTTGGAAAACACCTCCGTCTTCACATTTACCTAATGATGCAGAGACTAAAGTCACCGGCAGGGTGTGTGCATGTCTCTGGAAGTCCCCGAGCGTCCTGCGGGGAACACACCTGCTTCTGTCAACTCAGAGGGCCGGTGTACGTCTCTGGTGTGTGGCAGGTGGTTGCCTTGGTGCGCGGGGAAGGACTGCTCTGCGTGTCTGGTGATGCCAAGGTTTAAAAGTGTGAAAGAAAGGAAAAGCAGAGAAGCAAGAGGTAAGAAAAAAATAATGTAGAGGAGAGGAGGAAAAGAAAAGAATGTAGAGGAGTTGTGACAGAAGATGACGGAGAATATTGGATGGCCGGGGCAGCGAGCAGGGGACAGTGGCACCGGGGACCAGTGAGGACGAGGCTCAGGACAGGAAGGTGCTCTGGGGAGGGGTGGACAGGCCCTTGACAGGCCCTCCCTCGGACTTGCGCCTGGGCTGCTGACGCGCGTGGGCTGCATGTTTGCGTGGACAGCCGGGAGCCGGGCCAGGCGCCATCCACTCTCCGTCTCGGTGCTCACTGCGGGAGTGGCGGGCCCTGCAGAAGGAGTCCCCTCTGGTGTAGGTGAGCAGTCCTGAGCCTCGTTTGCTGCAAAGTACTTGAGCTCACCTGTGTATTCAGGTAGAACGGTCATATCGAGTCATTGCTGTCAGTTCAACTCTATGGACAGTTCTGTGACTCGGGCATTTTGGGGCACAGGCAATGAAGAAAAGCGCTGGTAACTGTGACTTGGAAGAGGGAGTCGCTGTCGAGGGGCTAGTGGGGCAGCGCACTGTTTTAGGTGCCACCGGTGGATCGGATACGGGCTCTGTCTTCGGGGTGCTTGACATTGGCAGAGGAGGTTCAGGGATCGGTAAGCCAGGATGGCGGGTGTGTGTCAGACACAGGAGCTGTCGAGCTGCCGGACAGGTGTCGGCCGGCGCCTGGCAGGGACATCCAGAAGTGAGAGCTGGCTTGGTTCCGCACACTGTTTCGGAGGACGGACCTGGCCGTTTTAATCTGGAACAGAGCGGTACCAGAAAATGACCAGTAACCCCGGAGCGCTTTCGTGGTTGGCCACCGGGTTGACCTTTGCTCTGACAATGGCCCACGTGCGGATCTTTATTTCTCACCCACGATTCTGTGGCATGACCAGAGTCGCTTAGGCCATGGGGTGTCTCTCACTGTGGGGCCCGCCCTGGAGATGCTGCGGCTGCCTGGCTGTGCTCTTCTCGAGGGTGATGGCGGGAGACGGGGTGACGGGAAACACTCAGAACCCAAGAACACCTCAGTGCCCCTCTTCCGCCCACATCCCATGGGTCAGAGCAAGTCACACGGCCACGCCCAAAGTCAGTGGGCTTGGGAAGCGTGTCTCACCCACAGGGAAGGAAACGTGGCCGGAGTGGGGAGGGCAGGAAGACTTGCAGATATGCGAGTACATCCGCGACAGGCACTGAGACTCCAAGCACCTGTGGTTGACCTCAGAGGCAACCTGAGATGTCGCTTTTCCCTAGGACAACCCCGAGTCTACCTAGGACAGCACGGGGCTTCGCCGTCCCAGGCTGACAGAGTCGGAGTGGACTGAAACCTGAGCCGCCGAGTGCTGGAACAGATCCATCTGTTGCAGACGTTATTTAGGCTGGAAAGGGCCCCGGCCTCTCCGGTCGTCTCTTTAGAGTGGCTTTTCTGAAAGGTCGCTCTGCAACTTAGAGACGTGTTATTTAAGAAAATCCAAGGACTAAAAGGTGGGATCTCATTAAAGGGGCAGATAATTCCAGTCCTTCGGAGCTTATTGAGCAAATACTGTTATCGCTGCACTGGAAACTCACTTGGAATAACACGTTTTTTGTATGAGCTGTGTTTGTGTCCTTTACAAATTCTGCATCTTAGGACTTCATAGCAGCTCGTTTCCAGGATTCGTATAAGAAATCATTCTTCCTTTTTTAAGCACCGCTCAGTGGTTCTGTTTGTAGGTTTGCAACGTGAATTTACAATTCAGCAGGTACCTGAATGGCCGGGAGGCTGGAGGGGATCAAACGCGGGGAGTCACAGCTAGTCGAAGATACGTCGTGCATGAAGATAAAGATTTTTAATAATACAATTCTGTGGAAAACAGGAGCCTATAAAGCATTTGATTTTTAAGAATAGAGGTGGGCGGGCGTGTCCATGGGACTGGGCGAGAGGACCCCTTTCCCGTGCTGTGCGCACCAGGCGCTGGCTGAGCCGGTCGGCTCCTGACTGTCGTCCACACTGGCCGAGCCCCTCGAGTGCACAGGACGCTCCTCTGGGCTGCGGAACAGTTACTGGGAACGGGGCACGTTTTTCTTTCTTAAGCAGCCCTGCGTTACTCAACCTTAATTTCACGCAGGAAATGAAGACGGATACTGTGCACAGTTGAAACTCCAGGTAGAATTTATGTTGATGGAATGCAGTTCTTCACATTAGAAGTTCAATGGCTTACAGAGGCTTTTAGAGCAAAAACATGCCCTAGGGGTCGTTGGACGACCTGGCACCTGGAGTCGAGGTTCGATTCCAGTGAGAGTGGCTGCCGCGGCGTTCCTGGCTCTGGTCAGAGGTGTACGTGCGCCTTCGACGTGTGAAATGACGACCGAAGACTTCACAAAGCAAGAGGAAGAAGCGATTGTAAGCACATTGTCCAGTGTTTGCAGCCGTCGTTACCTAATTCTTGTCTAGTGTACCGTTTTCCTCTTGCCGTTCCGCATAGCCAGAGGGGAGTGTGCTCGAAAACGCTGCTACCCACTGCTCTCTCTCCAGCTCCGACTTTAGAAAAAGATGTGTGCAGAATGTATTAGGAAATTAGAGAACGTGAGGGAAAAGCGAGTTTAATCAGCACACAGGTCTTTATTCCTCAGTAACACATATTCGTGGGTTCAAAATTGCCTTGACTTTCTCCGACCTACAAATGATTCTGAAGAAACTGGCTTGCAATAAACCCGTTAGACCCCTACCTGGCTCTTCCGAGTCATTATCTCATTTCCCGCTGAGTGTAAAATTAAAAGTTCTGTCAAAAAAGCAAACAGAGTCTCGCGCTCTCTGTTTCTCTGTCACATTTATTTATTTTATTTTATTAAAAAAATTGAAACCTACAGTGGGTTTAATATTCAGCCGTCATTATAGATCCTCACTATTATTTTGAGTTCCAAAAAGCTAGATGCAAATGGACTCTCAAGAAAAGAGCCACATTGTGTTCTATGCGGCAGAATTTAAGGCAGAGTTAGGGAGGGTTATGTTGCCTGCTGAGCTCCAGCTTCCAAGATGCAGCGATGCCCCAGGCACACCTTTCCCGGGGTGCTCTGACCCCCCTCCCTGGCTGGGCTGGCTTTGAATGCAGCCGGGAGGTCACGCTGAAGTGCTTATTAGCTTCCCCTTGCGCTTTCCTCCCAAATTACCTTTGACTTGAAAATCTCACCTGAGGTCTTTGCCCCTGAGGATGTTACCTCTTTTGATGTAAGTCTGCAGCCTGTCTTTAACAGAGAATTCAGACAGATGAGTTGGTACTCATAGCAGCCAACGTTTGTGATGCAGAGACCATGGTAACTTTCTAACGCTCCTTCCTGGGCTTCCCTCACTCCCTGCGGGAGCATAACAGGAAGCTCTGGTTTTATAGATGTAGCGAGGGTTCTCTCTCTCATTTAGACACTGACGTCACCATGCTCTTTTTTCTTTAATGTCGAAGTAATCCGAGGCTTCAGAAAAGTTGTGATACTTCTACAGAGAACGCCCGTGGGCTCTTGACTCTGATCCACCGGTTTTCAATGTCCTGCCACATTTCTTTTGCTCTCTTCCTCCTTGTCTTTCTGTCCCTCTCCTTGCTTCTCTGCCTCTCTCTCAATCTGCATGTAATACGTGTGTCTGTGTTTCTATGTGCACACACACAGATGTTGCGGGAGCACTTGAGAAGGTTGTGTGCGTCATGCCCCTTTAACAGAATCAGACCTCAAAGACTTCAGACATTAGAGCCCTCAGCTGCTAGATGCACTCAGTTTAAAGGCATAAAGAGGGAACTGAAAGCAAGATTACTTAAAATTGTCAAGCAGAGTAGCGTTTTTCTCTCTCGTGCTTTCATCTGTTTTTAAGGTATAAAAGTGATCTTGTGGTTGGGTTAAACAGTTTTTGTGCAGTGTGAATTCCGTAACATCGACGATGACACACACAGGAGCTGAGATTGACTGCAGGGGACCACGGGAGCGGGGCGAGCGGGCCGGGGTTACGGACAGAGCGAGACGCCCGCAGCTTCATCACCTGAGTCTCCTGTGGGGACGTGGCAGGTCATGTCCTGTCCTGGCCACTGTCTGACGGGCAGGTTCACTGAGGTGCGCCCTGTAAGCCGTGGAACGTTCCGGATGGTGGGAGAGGGCAGGTGTGCGACGTCAGCTGTTGGCATGTGTTCCTCGCCTCGGGAAGGCCCCTCAGCCTGGGGCGGCCACGCTCGGTGCCTGGACTGGCCTTCTCCCGACGCTTCGTGTGACTAGACCCGTGCGGCCTGTCATCCCTCGCGTCTGCCCTGTCTCACTCACCATGATGTGTTTCGAGGGTCCCTCCGTTGTACCATCTGTCATCAGGAGGTCATTCCTTTTTGCTGCTGGATGGGACCCGGTGCGTGGGGGGACCCCGTTTTGTCTCTCTGCTCGGCTGCTGGGGACCCGCTGGGCTTGTCCCACACGTTTGTCCCTGTGAATGCAGCGCTGGGACAGGTGCACAGGTCTGTGTGTGGACACGTGCTTGTCTCTCTCGGGCAGAGCCCCAGGAGTGGAGTTGTTAAGTTATAGGACGCATTTATGTTTAATGTGAAAAAGTAAACTGCCAGCCTGCCTCGGGTGGGAGAGCGTGTGCTGACCGGCACCCTCGTGCCGTCTCCCTGTGCCTGGGTTGGGGGACGGGAGGGCACGGCCCGTCTCACCGCTGCCAGGGGCGCTGGGGTCCCCCTCCCCGCTCTGCCCACTGGCACCAGGGTGCTGGGCCCCTTCCCCTCCTGCGGTTGGCTGCACTTCCTGCAGTCCCTGGGCTGGAGAGCAGGCTTTTCTCCAGGCTCTCTTGTCCTGCCTCTTGGTGGCCCCTGGCTGCGGGCTTTCTGCCCCTCCCCGCCCACCCTGGGTGTCTGGGAAGCAAACAGAAGACCCAGGGGACCCTCCACCATGTCCTTCCTCAAATCCCAGGTCCCTGCCTCCACTCCGTTTTCTTTCCCCCTTTTAGAGTCTTCCTCTGTTTGCGCTTCGTGTTGGGTCCGGCGTTGTCAGAGCAGGTGGGGAGGCTGGTGATGAGCGCAGGTGCTCCGCTGCGGTCCTGGGCCCTCGTGGTCACATGTGACTGCGTTCTGGCCAGTGTTAAAAGGACGACAAGTAAGGTGAGGCTTCCAGGCCTGGCCCATCAAAGCTTTCTCTGTGACCGTGCTCTGTTCTCTCCTGTCTGCTGGCCAATGGGCAGGGCGTCCAGTGGGGACCCTGAGGCCCCAGGGGCTGGTGAGTGTACAGATCAGAAGGCACCTGGGCCCTGCAGGGCCGGGTGCAGTGGGTGCACTCACTGGGAGGCACACCGAGCCCCCGAGACCCGTTCCACAGGTGGTTAGTCCGGCTGTGGAACTAATGCGAGGACCCTTGTCCTGTCCTCTCTGCCTCCTCCTCCGCTCCCTTAGGGCTAACCTCGAGCCCTGTCTTCCTCACACAGCTCTCCCCGATCCCTCCATTCCTTACTGGAAATCCTGCAGCACCGAATGCCCGATGGTGAATCTTTCCTGTTGTCCTCTCGTCGTTTCATGGGTTTGTGCGAATGCCACTTGTGAGCTTCTGCAAGAAAGGGCCCGTTCACCTCTCACCTAGCCGTTCACAGGGGTGACGAATAAATGCATACGAAATTCATTCTCCGAAGCATCAAAGTGCCTGAATAATTAAACCCTGCAGAACTATGATAAAATGAAATTGCCATCATTAAAATCTTTCTGACTCGGAGGGTGTTTCTGTACTCTTCACCCTGAAAACCTTCCAGCTCCTTGGTGAATCCGTCCCTGAATTCAGAGCAGAGACTTTTCAACCTTCCTGCCCATGCACGACTCAGGCACTCCCATGCACACAGCTGAAACAAAGGTTTCCTGTAACGATGCCTACACCCTAATCACCATCATTATGTGCATGTGCTATTTTCTATTCTGGTCTCAACCCATTAAAGTGATTCTGGGACTCTGCAGAGGTCGTCCCCTGTGGTTTGAGAAATGCTGCGTCACTGCAGGAGGAGGGTGGAAAGACCGAGGCTGCTGAAAGTACCCTGTAGTGGGGGGACTGGAGCAGGTTGGCTTTTGATCTGGGGTCTTCCGTGTGGGCTTGGCATCAAGGCCATCAGCACTCAGGGCCGTGCAGTGGACAAGGGGTGTGGTCTGAGATGGCCCTTTGGGACCAGCGTGGTCCTTGGGCCTCGTTCCTTCAGGTTCCTGAGCCCTAGTCCAGGTCTCTGGAATCAGAATCGTGGCCAGGACCTGGGAATCTGCATTATGCAAGCTCTGCAGGTGCTCACCTTTGAGAGCCGGTTCCTGGAACAAGAGCCCCAACTCTGGGGGAAGGGCAATTGTTGGGGGGTTTGCCAGACATGAGAAATACTTTACATGAGAAATCCTGATTGCCTTGGTGTTTTTTTAAAAGATTTTATTTATTTATTTATTAGAGAGGGGAAGGGAGAGAGAAAGAGAGGGACAGAAACATCAATGTGTGGTTGCCTCTTGCGTGTCCCCTGTTGGGGACCTGGCCTGCAACCCAGGCCTGTGCCCTGACTGGGAATTGAACCGGCGACCCTTTGATTCGCAGGCCAGTGTTCAACCACTGAGCCACACCAGCCAATAGCGCCTTGGAGTTTTAATTAAGCTTTTGAATTCTAACTCTTAATACCTTTTAAAAATATAGTTTTTATTCCCCACCATTTGTCATATGTTTGTGCTAATTTTAGCTTACTTTATTTTTCTAATCTCTTATGCCAGTGGTATAATTTATAATACTTTTGATTCTTCTTACTGGTTTATAAACTTTGTTTTTAGTTCTTCAATTTTTAAATGCATGTTCTGCACTTTGTAGCTTAAGAATGTTATCTTTTAATTTTTTTTGTATGTTTAGTTCATTTTTTGGCCATCTGTCTCTGTGTTATTTAATTTTCAGTATAAACCATCTTTTATTTCTGTAGTTTTTAAATTGAACATTTTAAAAATTTACTTATTGACTTTTAGGGGCAAGGGTGGGGGAGAGAGAGAAGGAAAAAAAATCGATTTGTTTTTCTACTTCTTTATGCGTTCACTGATTTGATTCTTGTATGTCCCCTGGCCGGGGATCAAACCTGCAACCTTTGTGTATCTGGACAGTGCTCTAATCAACTGGCCGACGTAGCCAGGTATTTCTGTAGTTTTTAAAATGGCCAACGGGAAGCGCAGTGTGTCTGCGGAGAGACAGGCCCGTGCCCTTAACGTGGGGGTGAGGAGGAGTTCTCAGCCCTGGCTCCCCGGTGGGTCGCAGCTCCCTTGCTGATGGGTGTGGTTCCCTCCCACGCTGACTCTGGCCACCTGACTTGCTTTGGCCCATGCGGCGTCAGCACATGTTACTCCCGTAGAAACTTGGTAAACCCGTGTGCAATGGGAACGTGTGAGAAACCCTGGCTCTCCTGCTAGAGGGGCCCCTGGGGGACCAGGGAGCATCCCGGCCCACAAGCCCCAGGTCAGTGCCTGGTGCATTAGCCGGTCCTCTCGGACTTGCCAGAGGGGCCCCATGTGACCTCCAGAGGATTGCAGCCACATGAGCGACCTCAGGAGAGACCAGCAGGAGACCTGCCCTGCGGGGCAGAGCCCAAATCGCAAGCTTATGAGCAAATAAAGGGTCGCTCTTTTAAGGCACAGTTTTGGGTGGTTTGTTATGAAGCAACCGGTGACCGAAACAAACACTGGCGTTCCTGCCGAGGCGCTGCCCCGACAGAGTCCGTCAGAACGTGTCCCTGGTCTTGGGACTGGGTGGCAGGCGGGCTGGAGAAATGGTAAAGGGGTTATTGGCAAAGACTGGACGATGATGAGCGACTGTTGGTGGAAGCTGGATGGGGGCGAGGAAGCTGGAGCAGCAGCGGCCCACTCGATGGAACCGAAGCAGCTTTGAGACCCGCCCTGCAGAAGCTCGGAGTATATAGTGAGCCCGGGGCTCCGCTTAGGAGCTTTCCGGGCAGAGTATCGTGATTGTCAGGTGGCCCCTTGCAGCGTCGCGCCCTTAGCAGAGCGTCTTTTCCCTCCGATGTCCTTTAGGGTGGACGTGTGAAGAATCGATCTGCGTTCCAGCTCCCAGGGGACCAGCCCAGAGGCTCAGCACGAGCAGGCAGGGCTGCGGGGCTGGCTGGCCAGGCGGGGTGCCCCATCTAGGACAAAGCGCTAAGGTGACCCTGGGAAGACGGGGTCCTGACGGGAACTTGAGGAAGTGGCCAGACGCTCCTGTGGGGAGTCTGTGGGAGCTGGAGCAGGTGTGAGGAGCCCATTATTCTGTACTTATTAATGACGTGCCAGATGGAACCGGGACTTAATATGTATAAATTTCCTGAGGGGCTTTATGGCTTGACTTTCCTCCTTTCAGCACTCAAGTGTAACGTGTGTGCGACTGTGGGTTTTAATCACCCGGCCAGGTGAGGGGCCCTCCGGTCAAAAGTTTGAATAATTTTTGAATTAGCTTGATGGCTGTTGAAAGGGGTCAAGCATTAAGGGCTCAGGGTAATAAGCGCCCTTTACCTGTGAGGGATGCTCCCGTTCTAGCCACAGCCTGAGCGGCCTTGGGTGCGGCTGCAGTCGTTGGATTGTGTGTGCCTAGTGAGACAAGTTCAAGGGCTCCAGGCGCCAGGCTGACAGTGGGGCCCAGAACAGCAAGGGGGGGGGGCTGATGGTGTTTTAGACAACTTTATCCACAATCTGTCCAAAGCGTGGCATCTAATAATAATGATTCTATCAATAGAGTATACGTTTATTTTAACTGTCCTTCATGCTTCCTGGCCAGCGCTGCAATGCTAAAAAGTGTGAAACAAATAATACTATTTCAATTCTTTTCTCTTACTTTGAAACTAGCAGTCACCCGACGCCCCCAGTCATTTTTCTAAAATAGTGACTTTGCAGAGGAAGTTTTGAGGGCGACTCTTGGTTCCCCAAGGCAACTTGGAACCATCTCGTTGAAAGCACGACATTTTTTCAAACAATTTAAATTGTTTCTAGCCTGGTAGGTGGTTCTCTGTACGAATGAGATAGTTGAAAGCATGGCTCCCAGGGAAGCGAGGTGAAGACCAGGCTTTGTGGGTAGGTAGGTGGCAAGTAGCAAATTGCAGGCTGTGAACTTTTTATTTTAATTAAAAAATAAGAGAAAAAATTAATAAGAAATTTATAGAAAAAATAAAAACTAGAGTAATATCATGTGCCGATTGGTGGCTGGGTGAACTCTTACAAGGTAAAAAATTTATGATGTCTCTGTTTGATTCTCTAGGGGAGTGTTATTTTTCCAAACCAAGACATAGATTTGCCCAACACTGTTGTATGATTTCAACTTAGACACAAGCCGAGGATTTAGGGCACCTTGACAATCATATTTGTTTGTAAGAGAATTGAAATTCCTTCAGCAGAGTCTTTGATCAGAGATGCATGAAAGCCACTTCTGTCTTGCACTGTTTTCAAAAGCAGGTGTGATGCCTGCTATTTCTAGCTTTACCATAATTTATTAATATTTGCTGAAATCTTCTGACTTGTATTGTCTTTTTTAGAGTGAACACTATAGTACCTAGGTCAGAGCAAAGCAAACAATAATCTTCTTTTCATGGATAAACTTAATTTTTTTCAAAAAAAAGGAAAGTAAAGGAAAGTTATTATATCAACTATAGCTAAGAAGTTAGATTTTAACGTATGTCATTTTATATGTGTGTGTATATTTTAAAATGAAAATTCAAAATATACTGGGCATGATGTTTTTATAGAAGGTACAGTTACATAGTTGTGCGCATTGAAGTGTTTGTGGCGGTTAAATCCTAGAGGTAGAACAACTGAGATCCAAAATAAAGTATGCTCACTTGACTTGCCTAAAAGAAGTGAAGAAACCCCCAAGAATTTAGAAACGAGGGGTAGAACTTAGACCCTGAATACTTCCCGTTCAGTGTTTAAAATGACAAATGTGTGCTAAGTGAAGTAAGCCAGGCGGTGAGGGACAAACACCACATGACCTCACCTTTAACTGGAACATAATCAACAACGGAAAAAAGCAAACAAAATATAACCAGAGACATTGAAATGAAGAACAATCTAACAGTAGCCAAGGGGGAGGGAGGAGGGAACCATGGGGAGAAGGGTTTTCAGGAGCCACTACAAAGGACACATGGACAAAGCAAGGGGGAGGGTGGGGGCAGGGGAGGGAGGTGGGTTTGGCTAGCATGGGGGGAGAATGCGGACAACTGTAATTGAACAACAATAAAGTAATTAAAAAATAAAATAAAAAACGTAAAATGGGGATTATAATACTTGAAGAACTGTTTTAGAGAATTAAATTAGGACCTGGCACTTAAAAATAAATAAAAATAAAATGACGAACATTCAGGGCAGAAGGTCAGAGCTTAGTTTCTCCGGAAGAACACCACACGGGGGGTGGGAGGGTGGTTTCCCTGGGTCCCCGCTGTCCCTGTACCCGCACCGTGTCTCGCTCTGACCGTTGACCCCGTGTTGCATCGAGGACTGCGTCGCGAGCCTCTGTGGGTCTCCTCCTATAATTCTCACGGCCACCCTGGGAGCCTAGTGGTCGGACTGCCCCATGTCGCAGACACGGAAACGAGGCTTGGAAAGGGTAAAAAATTTAAGGTCCTCTGGCTAGTGAGGAACTGGAGCCAAGATGAGAACAGCATTTTTTTTTATCTCTAGAGCAAGGCTGCCCCAAAGACCCCTGAAGTTGACGTTGAACCGGAGTGATCCGTGGCAGAGGCCGCCAGATACATGGGGAGGGCGCAGGTCATGGAGAAAAGAAGGGCAGGCCGGTGCGGGCCAGCTTTTGTGGTTTATTGCTAATCCAGCGATTTTTCAGTGTTTTTCCACTTACCGCTGGGACGCTCCTCGACTGCCAGCAGCGGCAATCAACACAGTCACACATTTTGAAATGTAGCCGGGAACTCCTAGATTAAATATTCTCTGAGGTGTATCACTTCCCCAAACTTTATTATTGTAAGCTAGTTACAGTTTTGATGGAGCCCCTGGGAATCCAGGATTGAACATGTTGACAACATGACCAGGAAACATGGACTCGGTGGTTACATCAGGTTCCTGAAGTTTATGAGCTTCGATGTAGATTTCATGTTTATCATCCCTTTGATTTGAAAAGACTGCTCGTTCTGTTTGGAGCGTACACGGCTGTCTCCACGGGGGGAGCAGGCTGTGCTGTTTCTAAGTAATAACGCGGTTTATTCGTTTTTCTAAAACAGCACCATCCATATTACATTTTCTGAAATTTTGCCTATAAATTTTTCATTTTGAAGTTAGTGCATTCTTTTTCTTTTCAAAAGTTGTTTTGGAAAACTCAGGAAATAGTGGTTTTCTAAAAAACTTTAAATTGCTTAATTGAAGAACAAGGAACTACAGTTCTTATAGTGCCATAAAGTGGTTTTCCAGTTCAGGAACGTGCCCTTTATGGTAAGTGTGAGCCATAGGCCTCTCTTCATGTTCATGAGCGAACAGTACAGAAAAAATGGATTCTGTTGTGGTCAGCTTGACGTCATTATGGAAAATAATGAAGCGCTGCCCCACTTTACTCCTAACCCTTGACTTGCCTGATGTGATGCAAAGCAGGAGGTTTCTTACGAGGCTTATCTTGATTGAACATGTTTCCATGAAAGAGTTGTGGCCATTGCTTAGATAATGTGTGTTGCTTACGGACCCTCTTATTTAAATATGCTTTTCGAAAACTGTTCATCAGCCCTGGCTGGTGTAGCTCAGTGGATTGAGCGCGGGCTGGGAACCAGAGGGTCCCGGTTCGATTCCCAGTCAGGGCACATGCCTGGGTTGCGGGCCGAGTCCCCAGTGAGGACCATGTGAGAGGCAACCACACATTGCTGTTTCTCTCCCTCTCTGTCTCCCTCCCTTCTCCTCTCTCTAAAAATAAATAAATAAAATCTTAAAAAAAAAAAAAAGAAAACTGTTCATCTTTTGAACTTTAAACTATAGAAATACTCCTACCCAGCCGCTCTCCTGGGCATGCAAATATGGATAAGACATGATTTCTGCGTTTGAGGAGCTCCCAGCTGAGGGAAGGAGTCGTGTTGGGCAGCTGCCTATGGCAAGGTTTCAGGAACCATCCCTGAAGTTGACGTGAACTGGGAAGGGGGCGCAGGTGGGGGAAGGATTCACTTAAACTTGTGGAGGGGAGGAAGGGGTCAAAGAAAACTGTTTCCAGTGTAAAATCAGCGTGGTCTTCCAGGTGCCGACTGACGATTCTACTCTCGCTGTTTGAAATCCGACACGCCCCCTTCTGGGGTTCTTTCCCACACAGACCTTTTGCTCACAGTTGGTATCAGAGAAGTGGATAGTCTAGTCGTTCCGTACGGGACAGATGGATCCAACTGTCAGGATTTGCGTCTATGGGGATTTCTTCTGTCCCTGCCCTGGAGCACCAGGAGATAATGTCCTAATTTTTGCAAGGAAATTGCACGTGGTGATAGTTGTTTTTTAAGGATTCTCAGAGGAGTTGCCATCAAAGGCCTTCTGAGCAGAGGGAAAATCTGATGGTGAGAGACTCACAGGAAGTTAGAAATGGAGGATGACGTGGGGGTCTTCTGGTAGGGGCGCCGGGTGAGTGGTCTACTGTTAACTAACGAGGGGGACGCAGAAGTTCATTTGGGGGCTGGCGTGGAACATGATCTCCGTGGTTGGCATGTGCATGTGGGGAATCTTCGAGAATTTCATCAATTATTATTTTTTTAAAGATTTTATTTATTTATTTTTAGAGAGAGGAGAAGGGAGGGAGAAAGAGCAATGTACGGTTGCCTCTCACATGGCCCTCACTGGGGACCTGGCCTGCAACCCAGGCATGTGCCCAGACTGGGAATTGAACCGGGACCCTCTGGTTCCCAGCACGCGCTCAATCCACTGAGCTACACCAGCCGGGCCTTCATCAATTATTTTTTGATTCTTCCCAGTTAGCATTCTTAACCGTCTCCAGTGATCAGGTGTCAAGAACACAGACATAAGAAACGATTTATTCTCAAAATGCTCGTAGACCTTTGGAGAGAGAGACAAGGCAGTGAATACAAGGCCCATTTGGGCGTGCTGTGCTGGAATAACCACAGGTTCCAAGGGGAGCTTGGGAGGGTTGGTCGCCCAGTGGAGTCTGAGGATGGGAATGGGGAGGAGAGAAGAGGCGTGTTGGGGGAGAATTCTTCTGAGCATCCCCCGTGGGATTCCAGGTTTTTGAAGGTAGGAAGGGGGAAAGAGTGGGAAACATTTCAGGCAGAAATATTTGCTTCTATGTTGAGGCCTCATCACTCATGAAGGACTCGGGGACCTGTGGGCGTGGCTGAAGTCTCCAAGGACACCTAGGAGGTTTCATGCACAGAAAGCCAGGGTGTCAAATACAAGGTCATGATAACAGCCTCCGGCATGAAACATCTGCAGTATTGTCCATCTTCTTTGTAGAAAATCTATAAACCATTCCAGGAATCTTTCAAGAAAGAGACGGTCCCTTGGGCTCCAGGGACTGGCCATGCACTGGCCAAGGCCATGTCCTCTCCTGCTGCCACCCCCAGTGCTGGGGAGAGCTGGGCACCCCCTGTGGTTCGGCCCCTTTCCCCCCACAGACACAGATGTTCCCCTCATGATTCGCTAAGGGACCCCACAGCACCCATGGTGAAAAGGCCGCCTCGTCTTCCTGTGTCCTCTGTCCCGTCTCCCCACCTCAGGGTTCTCTTGTGTCCATTCACTTCCGCTGCAGCCCCGTGCGGTGTCCGCGCTGTGTTACGCTTCCTCACTCAGCGCTTCGTGCCCTGATGGCCCCTGGCCTTCAGGTGAGTCTGTGCACAGAATGTTTCTCCGTTCCTGCCCCGCCTGCCCCGGGCGTGTCACGGCTGTCTGATCCCAGGGCGATGGCCACTTGCGAGGCCTCCTTACCTGGGGACCAGGACCCTCGCTGTCTGCTCTCTTGGGAAAGGAGGACAGCAGGGGCATCCTCACGTTTTCCATGGTCGTCTCACCGTGTGTTTCGTCTGCTCCTTTCACCTCTTCCCGTGGGCGTTTCCTGGTGGGGCTGAGATGGTTCTTCCCCCCCCTCCTGATGGAACAATGCTGTGTGCTGCTGTGGCATTACCTCCTGTTTGGACCTTCAGTTGGGGGGTTTGATTCGATTCCTCCTCATGTCTCTTGAATCCTTCGTAAGGCTCTCCATTCCGCGATTCTAGAGGTTAGGGGAGGTTTGAATACCTGGCACGTGCTGCTTTCCAGACAGCATCGGGCACGTATTTTTCCCCGGGGTCACGGTGCGGAATCCCCACGAGCCCGGTTAAAAACTCATCATTGGCTGTTATTTAGAGCCCAGTTTATTGAAAGCGACTACGTTAGAGACGTTTTACTGCGCCCCACAGACCTATGACACGCAAGACTGAAAAGTACTAACGAGAGACCTGTCTCTTTCTCCCTGTGTGTTAGCCCTCTCTGAATCCCGGAGGCAGCCAGTCGTCCGACGTGGTGCTTTTGAATCACTGGAAAGTGAGGAATTTTGAAGTCCAGCGTGGTGACATTGTGTCATTGGTGTAAGTAGATCAGAAACTTACTGTGTTTGTACATAAATTATAATGATAACCATATAATTTAACTGGTAATCTGCTGCTAATACCATATTGTCAACTGCGAAATTGTAGGTACATTTAAAGTGGAATGTGTTTTCAAAGATCAAGTTTGAAATGTAATGATGCTATAAAAAAGAGTCTTTATTTTATATTTAAAATGGACCTGTTGATTGACCTACTTGGATTTGGCAAAAAGTGTTTAGTGAAATGTTGATTGGAAGTTATTATATTGGTGATTAAAATACATGTATTTGGTATTAGTTTCGATGATTTCAAAATTTTGCACTTTAGAAGCAATCTTTTATTCTCATGTTTTATTACTTTGTGTAGGTACAAAATATTGCTAGAGTATGATAAATGTGATGTGGAATTTGGTGACAGATCAGTTCAGTGACCCATCTTGGGTGCTGGAACAGACAACGGGAAGTTTGGAAGGCTGCCGTGCTGGAGGCTTCTGTTTGAGACCACAGGTGGCGCTGTTGCTCTGTAAAAGTAGGGCAGCGGGTCAGGAACCTAAATTTTGTCCAGTCTTCACGTAGGAGAGGAATGTCAAAGTGTGTGGAATGGACACAATGATATAATACAGAGTCCCAGCATGTGCTTGCATGGTCTAGATTTGAGCTTTTGCTGTTTGTTTGTTTTCAAAGTGAGTTCACACTGAGACGGCTGCAACAGAACTCGCCTTATTTCTTCTGGTTTCAGCCACTTGTAAAAATGTGTTCATGTGACTCCGTATTATTCCAGTCGGTGCACTGGGATAGCAATTAACCGAGCTGTTCTTGCCATTTATTTTGACAATAGTAAAATTCCATCGTTTGGGGAAGACTTCCACTTTATATTTCTGGTTCTCGAACGGGAATGACTGTTTCCTGTTGGATGATATCTATAATTGTTTGCTGAAAGCAAACCATCAGCTACTTGGTTACACTTACCTTTCACACATGCTTTGTGGAAACAGGTATTTTATGAGTGTATCTCTTTCCAGCCTGTTCGACCAGCCTTCGTTTGAAAATACATGAACTAACCGATCTGCTCAGTGACTAATGGAATAGAGTTTTGTGTGGCAGACGCCCAGGGGTGGGAGTAAACGCTCCTCGGGCGCTGGGGCGCTTTTGGTGCCGTAGCCTCCTCTTTGGAGGTTACTTCTAGTCTGTCATTCGCAGGGCTGCTCTCGCGGCCCCCGGAGTATCCCCTTCCATGCTGGCTTAGCCTGTCGTGCGCTCATTATTCTTTCGCCTTTGGTTTGACAAGGGTACCTCCTCACTTGGTCGGTGATGGAGGGGTTGCCCACCCAAGCGAAAGAGGTCACACTATACGCAGACAGCTGTGCATTGTTTTTTCCATCAGAAAAACGCTGACTGTCTCCCAGCCAGTGAATATGAACAGGTAATTGGGGGGAAAAAGGCTCCTTGAAATTCAGGGTTGCATGGCCCATAAAAGTACCCTAGCCTGTCATGTACTACTTAGAAGACACAGAGAGAGAGCAGTGTTCTTTTCTGTAAATACTAATTACAGACATTTTTATTTATTATATACACTGATTTCAAAAAGGGTATATTCAAATTGATGTTGTGAGAACTCATTATAGCTCCTTTGGCTGAACTGTATTTTTAATAAGCTAGTTATATGCTTTATCTGTCTTGTACAAATAACAAACTTTCTTTCACAATGCTTGTTCCTAGCAGGGGCTACTATATAAAAGAATGCTTACTGATTGGCATTGTATTATTTAACAACAAATAGTTAAATATTAATTGTTGCTGCTTTTGAGAAATAAAAAGTCATCCTAAATTCTTCTTCAGCAGGATGTCATACTGTAAAAGATACTGTTTAAAGTGTGTTTTTATTTTTATGAGCAAAAATGCTTTCTAGACACGTCCTTATATTTTTATATATTTCATAGACTGCTTCATTTGAAAAAATTGATGTTGGCTTGATGAATGCTGATGATATATGTTTAATTCACATCAAAAACACTGAATGTTTGCTTTTCTTACAAAATGCATCAATCCGGTCTTAACTTAGACAATAATTGTCAGCATTACATTGGAGTATCCTGTTTAAGAAATGTATGACTCATCCAGAAATACATAACTAAAATTTGAATTTATGGCTAAATATAAAGTGTGTAAATGCAAATCGATATTAAGGACACATTTCATTGGTATATAATTCACCTTTGGAAACAAGATATTATGACAATGGGTATTTTAAATAGTCCTGAAGTAGCATTTTGTGTATTCTATTCAGAGTGTGTGAAGATGCAGCATTTCTACTATATTATATATGCATTTCTCAAACACTGTGCAGTGTGCATATTCATACTTAAATTAGCAAGGCTTGTGCAACTTTGTAACTGGAATACTAATGAAAAGAATAACAATTTCATTAAAAATGCTAGCACTTTAAAAGACATGAACTTTCTAATGAGAAAACACTGCAGTACATGTAGGATTTTACTTAAAACAAAAATTGTGGAGGTGGCTTGAGGGAAGGTGATAGAATCAAGGCTTGAGGCTGCCTATGTACAGAGAGCAATAGGGGCATTACCTGGAGTGCTTGCAAGAGAAAAGTAGCAAGCTTTGTACAAAGTGTACTAATACTAGAGGTGTTTGCTCTGCTTATTGCCATGTGTTACTTTGCATATACGTGTGTGTATGTATGAATGTATACAATACATATGTAATCTATAAGGTCAGTGTTGACCTTGCAATAAACACTTCTAAGGGGAGGGTCGAATGCATACTGCAGACTCTTTCCTGGCTTACTGTGCAAGTGTACTTGGACTTCAGGTGCTATTATGAATGAAACAAAATATTGATGCTGTGGGGAAAAGCAGTCACATGTGAACCCCTGCAGCGTGTGGAAGCCCTTTCTGCATTTCCCGAGTGCCTGTGAGCCTGATTCATTGTGAGCTACAGAAACAGGAGCTGGGGCAGAAGCACCTGTCCTCGCGCTCTCGTTGAGGGGGTTTTCTTCAGAGCTCATTGACCGCAGCTGTTTCTTAAAGCCGGGCGTCAGGGCGGGGGCGGGGGTGCGCGCTGCAGCGTGCTTCTCTGCCGCCTTCCTTATCTTTTCCTGTCACTGTCTTTCTGTAGAAAGTTGACCTCAGGGGACCTATTGTTTCAGCCTATTGTTCAGTAATGCCAAGTCAAAAGGTACGTTTACTTAGTACAGGAACAGGACTGGTCGAGGGAGGGAGCCTCGTTTGTTCTCAAGTGCTCAGTATTGGTATGTCTGTAGTGGGTGACATCATACTGTCTTAGCGGATTTGCAAACTAATGGCGGTGATTAAGGTGGATTCTCTGCACCAGGGAATTGACTTTCTATTAACCTGTGTCATGGCCTTACTGCAGTCAGTCAGCTCAACGTATGTAGCGCTGTTCTCCAACAACGTATCAATGAACAGTCTGTTGGAACAGTGTCAAACAATCACACTTAAAAGTGCATTAACTTTTTACTGTGAAATATTAGCCTTGAAGTTATAAAAACGGTATAGAGAGTTTCCATATAGCCCCCCTAATATTTTTTGGAGCTTTATCGGGGGAATAATTGACAAATAAAATGGTAAGACATTTGAAGTAACACTGTGATGATTTGATATATGTAAGCCCTGTGAAGGGTTCCCCACTGAGTTAGTTAACAAGTCGTTACCCCCCGTATATACCTTTGGGGGGGAGAATATTTAAGTTGTGCTCTCAGCAGATTTCACCGACACCATACAGTGCTATCAGCACAGTCTTCGCGTCATCCATTGGACGCTCAGACTTCGGTTCATCTCACACCCGCTGACACGACTGTCACACGCAACCCCAGGACAGTCACCGAACCCAGGGGACTGACGTTGATACAGTCCTGTCAACTAGTCCGTAGACCGTATTTGAGTTTCACCGCGTTTCCCACTAATGTCCCTTTTCTAGACTTTGTATATACGTGTGAAGATCCTTGCTTGTTCTTTGTCCTTCTGACCGTCACACTTTTGAAAGGCCGTGGCCGGCGGCTCTGCAGAATGACCCTCACCTGTTTAATTTTCGAGTCTGCCTTCTGATGGAGAAGCATTGCCGCTGCCCGTGTTTCTGAGGCAGCTTCGGCGGGTGGTGGGGGCGGGGACAGGGCCAGAGAGAAGGAAATTCTCGGGTACGGGCCTTTTTAGTTTCTTGGGACCACATGCCTGGGTCACATCTGAGAGGGCCCATGGCTTCTGTAAGTCCACACGGTCAAGTTCACAGCTGTTGGGAATCAAGGTGTGCAGGTGGGGGGGCTGTGGTGCATGGCGGGCCGGGAGCTGAGGGTAGGTCACAGCGTGTACGGCACAGCCAGTGTTCTCCAGGTTCATGGAGGGCAGGGGGGCGGAATTCTCATTCGCAAGCTCCGCTGCAGAGCAGGCCTCCTGCTAGGAGCTCTGTGATGTGATTTGTATCTAATTCACGCAGCACTGTCTGGAGATCGTTATTTTTAACCCAGTGAAACCAAGAGTTAGCAAGTGGATGGCAAGGAAATCGCAGAGCGAGAGTCTGGGCCCAGGGCCGTTCAACTGTGAACCCGTTCCGTCCGGTATCGTAGGCACGGGTGGCTGCTGAGCACTTGAAATGAGGCTTCTGACACTTGTGTCTTCTTTTCTCTTCTCTTTCTAAATTTTTATTGAATTTATTGGGGTGACATTATTAAAGAAAATTATATAGGGTTCAAGCCACTTTTTAAAAATGATTATATTTTGGATATATTCAGTCAAATGTCTTACTGAAGTTAATTCCACCTGTTTCTTTTTCCTTTCGTGACGTGGCCAGTAGAAAATTCAAAATTACACACGACACCCTTGGCATGTCTGTCAGATAGCTCTGTGTCTAAAGTTCTTCCGCCATCCTCCGCTGCTCTCCTGGAGTGCGTCTAATGCGGCCCGAGGTGTGACCCTCAGGCCCGGGCGGGACCCCACTACGGTGGCTGTGACGGTGCAAAGCAGACCCCCCAAATGGGTCAGCACTCCGTGCCCGGGAGAGTGTTGGGCTGGTCACATCTGAGATAAAGGGAACAGGACGCGCAGGATACAGAGAGCGCAAACAGGTTTCCACCACAGCTTCTATTTATTGACCCCTTATTATTTTCTAATCACTGGGCTAATGCTTCTGTATTCGTTTTAATTTATTACTTTAAGAAATCCAATAAAGTGGATACTACTGTTATTCCTTCTAATCCCTGAGAGCGCTGGGCTGTCGAGGGAGAGGTGCAGCTGGTACGTGGGGGCACAGCAGGCAGAGTGCCTCCCACCGACCCCCGAGATCGTCACCATCACGCGGTGGCGCCTCTGTAGACGTGCCGATGGGTTGCCTGAGGACACTCGTTCTCCACACAGACGTCCTTCTGGCCCCAGCGTCCCTGCGCCCCGCCCCACCAAGTCCGTAACAAAGTTTCTGACGCAGCGGTTCCTGGAACGAACCCTGCGTCAGTAGCGATAATACTTTGTCATGAGCTTGTCGTGTGCCTGCAGCTGGCTTGTGGCACCCCAAGTACCTGCCCCCGACAGACAGCTTAGTCCCCGGATGGCTGCGCCTCTGCGTCTGGCACAGTGGCCGTCGAGAGTTTCGAAGCTCTGCGCCAGGATGTGGATGAAAGAAAGGAGCCTTTGAAAAATGCGACGGGGGCCAGTTCCTTTGTGTCTCGCGTGCCTGTAAATCTTTGCAGGTCCTCTGACCCCCTGAGGGAAATTAATTGGAGCCTGCTAAAAACCGAATGCATGTTTTGAAACAAATGCCCAGAGCAAGAATAACTGAATAATGACCCATAATTACATTAAAAGCTGGGTAGTTTTCTGTCGAGCTGGGAGAAAATAATTGTGTATGCTTATCCATTCTATCTGCATTGATTCCTACTTTTCTTTTGTAGATAGCCAAATGTTTTTCTGAGGTTGTAGATTTCAGGAACAGAACTTTCGAAAGACCATGACTTTAAAAAAAAAAGCTCTATGGGCAGGGCAAAGTACCTGGTTTTGTTTTGGGGTATTTAAAAAATTAATCGTGAAAGTGTTGGAGCATGGTGCCTGGGTCGCAGTTGATTTTGATGAGAGATTTAGATTTCGGTACTTTCAGTTACGAAGAGTAATCTGCATTCCTTCCTGAGTAGACTTACAAAGGATGGTTTAAAAGAAAACGAGACAGAGTAAGCACAATTGCTATTACTTGACACAGCTGAACTGGCTTTGTAACTGCTCTTCACGGACAGACACAAAGCTGGTGCCCTGAGGGTTGTCTTTAATCAGCTTGCTTTCCTCCCCCCCCCCAAGTTTGCTTTCTTTACTAGAATAAACTGTCCTTCAAAACTTTGCAAATTTAATTCTTCAACAAAACATTTTATTTTTTAGTTCAAAGAAAAGCTACGTTTAGAAATGTTTCAGTGATCATAAATTTCAGTTGTGAAGTGGTGATGTTTTACCGTAACTTAACTGTGGGAGCTATCCACAGCTCAGCCCGTCTCAAAACTCTTGCGTTCTTTGAGAGGTGACTCGAAGTTCTCAAAGAACGAAGTTCTAGAGGCAACATTCTATGAAATAGGGTGTGCTTGTGTTTCTCACTGCTTTTATTTTTCTGTGAAAAAGCTCGGCTTCTGAGAGCCCTGTTGATTTTAAGCGCAAGAAAGCATACACAAAGGAGGTTCCAGATACACATTAGACATCAGATGTAAAGAGTGCCATCAGGCTGTTGAGGGACGCTTCTTGAATATAAGTTTACATAATAATTCTGACAGATAAATAGTTGACTCTTAGAGAAGATACAGCTTAGGTTTCAAGAAGGAAATGCAACCCAGAAATGTAACCGGTCAGGTCTGTCTGGCAGCCTCCTGTGAGTATAGTTCAGAACCAGGAAGACGCAGATTCAGAAGACGTAAGGAGAGGCCCCTGGGACCAGTCACTCTGACTCCCACTTTCAGCTTTGCTGGACTGGGCTCTTTCAAACGGAGGCCAGGCCGAGGAAGACGAGAATGCCGCACCCACCGAATGCCTACAGGCACCACAGCACTGCCAAGGGGCAGAAGTCCCGGAGTGAAGCACGTGGAGGTGAGCCCACACTCAGGGCCGCTTCCAACCCTGGCTTGGTTGTCACTTTGTAGGCAGCCCAGGACGGGAGGCAGAGAAGCCAGGCAGTGGCGGCTAAGATGTGAGGTGCTAAGCGGAACTTTTGGTAGTTTTCTCAGTGCTAGGGAGTCAGTCACCAGCCAGAATTCAGGGAGGTGCTGACATTTAACGGGGACCCCTGCAGGGCTGTAGCCCAGGAGTTGGGGAAAGCTAGAAATAGACTACAACTTACAAACATTGAAATGCAGCTTCTTACACAGCCAGTCCTGATTTTAAGGCAATCTGCCTTTACTGTAACTGCCATTGCCAGAAGCAAGAGGTGCCATGCAGCGTCTCTGTAAATTCTATACTCAACACCTAGCAATCAATTAAAAAACACCACGCATGTCAGAAGTCAGGACCAAGAGAAAAGCCAGACAAAATAAGAAATAACAGAAAGAATCTCGTAGTGATCTAGCTATTGGGATGATCAGACATGGGCTATAAAGTAATTCTAATTAACAGTTAAAATAACGCATGAAAAGATGGATCATTTTATCAGAGAATCAGATTCTAGGAAGAGAATTGAAAAAAAGGCTTGAAGTGAAAACTAGTTCAACTGAAGCGAGGAACGCAGCTGATGGGTTTAGCAGCAGATTAGACCCGGCTGTGGAGAGGCTGCGTGCCCTGGCGACAGGTCATTGGGGACATCTGGACTGGAGTGTGGAGGGATAAAAGGATGGGGCATCCCGTGAACAGTGTGGGAGACACCTAGGACATAGGAAAAAGGTCTGACCCCGTGTAACTGGAGTCACAGAGGAAGAGGAGAGAGTGAATGGGAGGGGAAGGGGCGGGGGAGCCGTATCTGCACAGAGGCCAAGAATTGTTTTCAGAACTCCTGAAACCTGGCAACGACCTACAGGTGTGAGAAGGGCTACACGCCCCTTCAGGACAAACACAAGGAGGAACCTCATTTAGGGCACCTGCAAGTCAAGCCCCAGAACACCGAGGGAGAAAAGCTTTAGAAGGAAGAAAAAATGTATTAAAGTCAAAGGAGCAAAAATAGAGCTGACTTTTCAACGAATGGGAGGCGGGAAACACGTGCTAAAGGGGAAGAAAGCCCCACGTAGAGTTTTGTGCCTGTCAGGGCTGTGCTTCCGAGAAGAAGGGAAATCAGACTTCTTTCCAGACAAGCCGGCCCCCAGCGCGCACCGCGATGTCCTGTTGACTTCCTTTCCGAGAAAGTGGTTCGAATTTCAAGAAGGCAGCTACAGAGCATTAAACCGCAAGTTTGGGGGGGTGGCCACCACCTGTCACAGCCCTGAGAAGGCCGGCCTGGGGCCGGGGTGGGCACCGGGCTTCTGAGGCGCTAACCGGAGCCGTTCCTAGAAATAGATTTGCTGTGGGAGGGGTGAAAAGTTATATTATTGTTAAGTTCCTACGCTTGCACAATGTGATCTGTTAAAAAACAGTCACATTTCCTTAAATAAAATTAGCACTAAGCGTAGTAGGCAGAATTGCGGTCCCCAAGAAGACTCCAGGCCCGGGTGGCCAGGACAATGGATAGGATGCGTCATCGTGCCTATGAACGAGCAGGTGGCTGAAAGGACTTTGCAGATGTAATGAAGATTGTAAGGTTGACCTTTTGTTGACCTTCAAATGGGGCCGGTAGCCTGGCTTGTCCAGGTGGGCCCAATGTAATCACAGCAGTCTTTAAAAGCAGAGGTGGGGAGGGGGGCAAGGGCCACGGTAGTGAGGGAGGAGCGGCGGCAGTCAGAGGTGAGGGCTGGTTTGGAGGGTCAGCGGTCAGGAGCAGAGCTGCCCCTGGAACAGGGGTGTCAAGCTCATTGTCACCGGGGGCTACGTCAGCCTCGCGGTGGCCTTCAAAGGGCTGAATGTAATTCAGGACATGTTACTACTCCTTAACTGGGGGCAAGGAGCTCGGCGCTGCCGCCGGGTAGAAACAAGGTGGAGAGCCGGACTCGGCCCACCGGCCTTGTGTTTGCCACCTGCGCTCTAGAAACTCGGAATGACTGCCGACCGAAGGCCAGCAGAGAGATGAGGCCCTCAGTCCTCTAACCACACAACTGAATCGGCCAGGAGGGTTCTCCTCATGTCCAGAGGAGGGCCCAGACCAGCTGACACCTTGATTTTGGCCTTCTGAGCCCCTCAGCAGAGTGCCCAGCTGGCCTGCCTGCTTCTGTCCTAGAGAGCGATGGGGAGCGGTGAGTTACTACATACTTGTTATTTTAAACCCTTCCATTTGTTTTAATTTGTTGGAGTAGCGACCGAAAATGGTATTGTTAAATGCAAACAGTTCTATTACTATCTGAACATGTATAAGGAAATGAACTTTTACAAAAGAGTCTTATCACACATTTGGAAAACACTGATTATATTTAACTTCTGGATTAATTAATTAAAAATTATTGTTTTCTTTTACATAACACAAATCCCCCACCCGACAAGTCCTTGGTGCGTGAGTCCAGGACGAGGCTCGGGGAGAGCCTCCTTTCAGCCGCGACGCTTGCTAATTGGCCGCGTGCCCTCGCCCAGGTTGTCTTGATTACTCTCGCGGCCAGTTTCGGCATTTGCAAAATAAGAATAGACTAGTTGATCTCTGAGGCCTCTTCCATTAAAAAATTGCATACAGATATCTTTAGCCATGGAGAGGGAATGTTTAGGAAGCTGGGCATCAGAACCAGTCCCTCAGAATATCAGAAAAATGTGTTGTATACTTTTAAAGCTAGAGTCAAAGCTGGTTTGAAAACTTTGAAAGAAGGCTAATCCTGGTGGCACATTAAACAAACATTTCAGAATGGATGAGGACACTGGGCAGCAGGGCTTATTTTGGTCAAAGGCATCCAATGAATTTATATGCTTATTACGATGGTCTTTTGTTGAAATTACTGAAAATTGAGAAATTAAAAATTGGTAGTAGGTGTTTTACAGCGGGACAAGAACAAAAACCTTTTTCTGTTTGTCTAAAGTGATTCAGAATAAGAAAGCTACAGCAATCTGACGTTGCCTTCCTCCCTGTAATTCGTTCTTGGGACTGAGCTTTTGAGACTGGTGGACAGTCTTATTCCGGTTGTCTCCGCTCTTCGGCCAACATAAGCTCTCTTTCTCCCAAGGGTGAGCGCTCTGCTCACTCGTCCTCAGGACACCGGTGCGAGTTCCATAGAGCTCCATGGCCTAGGCCCCAGGAATGGTGGGGGTGGGGGTGCAGTCTCCAGACTGAACTTCCACGTAACCTTATTGGACCCAGCGTCAGGGCTCCCCCTCCCCGTTTTCTGTGTCTTACACACGCGCACGGCAGTGTTTGGTGAGTGGCGGTGCCCGTTGCTGGGGAAGGCGTCTCTGGCTGATAAGGACGGGAATAGGGTTGAAGCGACAGCCGCCAAACTCTGCCAGTGCTTTTTGGAGTTCAGGAAAACATTTCTTTCTGGGAAGGGGCCAGGAACAGCCCCCCACCCCCACCCCAGATCATTGTTTTTTCCATATGGTCCCATGTTATAAAAGGTTACTCCTTGCACAATGTAGTGACAGGCTGGCTCCTTTTCAGAGGCCACATTCATATTTACTGAAGGCGCCATGAGTGTAGGTGTCGCTTTACTGAAAACCGTACGGACCGTGAAAGTGTTGACATATTGAAGTGGGCACTGGTGGACCTGGCTACTGGTGTGGTCATCACAGCGGGGCTCGCTGTGTAATCACAGGTCCTCAGCTACGTTGCAAAGACCTGTGTGTGGATTGCTTCTGGAAGGTTCTTCCAGAGCACTGTGGCGTTACTGCAGGGAGCGGTTCAGTGTGAGCGGTAGGTCTCACCTAATTTCCCTGTAGAATTAAATAAGATTTATTAAAATATTGCAGGTTTATTAAAAATCCATCATTCTCCTGGAGGGTCCTTTAAAGAGCCAGGAGAGCTTGAAGAAATACTAGGGAAGCTTTGGTGACAGTGTGCTAATTGAGTTGAAAGAAAGTAAAGAATTTATTAACAGAATGGATCCAAAGTTGGCAAAAAAGATTTGTAATAAATCAAGGAGGGGAGTTAGTTAATAAAGACAGAGACCAATGATCAGTGAAAGAGGGGGGTATGTTTAATGATTCTAAGTGAGAGGTTAAATGGCTTCAGTGAATTTCAGTTTAACAAAGAGGAAGGAAAACAAGATGGATAATTAGGCAATACTAAGATCATACTGAAAAAAAAAAAATCAAAACTGCCTTAGGTGTTAGGGGAATACCAGGTAATGAACTTAACCTACAGCAATTGTCTTTGAATACACACTCTTGCTCGAGAAATGGAGGGAGCAATGTTTTTAGTTATCTTTGAGGAGGTATAATTCTTTAGCACATTTACTGTATGTGGATTTTAAAATAATAATAATGAAAAAAGAAAGACTTTTCTTCTAATTAACCCAATAATTTGTGTGTGTGTGTGTATGTATATATATCTGTCTGTCATTATGAAAGTCTTATAACGATGTTGACAGAGTCTTGGCCATTTTTAGTTTGCTATCTTACATGTCTGAATTGTGGAAAGATGTTGCTAATCACTTCTGGAATCAACATAAGGTCTAATTTTACATGACCTCTGTATTAATGATTGGATGAAGGGGATAGTAGAGAAAATAAAGTTCGTAGATGATTCCAGATTTAAGGACGGTACGAATATGGAGTTTGAGTGAATCTCAGCTCCTATGATGCCATGTAGAGAAAAAGTTCATCTGACATATCCCCTATAATTACAGTCTGTCTTTTGTCACTGATAGCTTGACTTTCCTCATATTAGAAATCATATCAAATGTAGTTGGGCATTAGATGCTGATGTGGAAATCCAATGAAAAAAATCTGCTTTTCACAGTGCTAGCAGCTTCTCAGCAGGTCGTGGGCTCAAATGGGTGGTGACCTGGGGGCAGCAAGGTTGTCTGCTCAGCGGAGATGGGGACCAGGAACCAGGCAACCTGGGTTCTGGGCTCGCTCTGCTACCAAGACACTGTGTGTCGATGCACTTGTCAATGAACTTCTGCGGATCTTTTTTCTTCTTTTAAATAAGATAATGGGATTGCGTCTGATAATATTGGAGGGGCCCTATACTTGACAGTCCTTTTTCTCTGCGTGTAGGTGACATTTATTTTATGACGGGAGGCATGTCACAGCTTCTATTGGATACTTCTGTAATATTTTGTTATACTTAAAAACATTGATAAGGTATTCATTTGGCAGACATTTTCTGAATGCTGACTTGGGGCACAGACCTAGCCACCGTGACATGGCGGTAAAGAAGACAGGCAGGCAAAGCACCTTTCCTCGTGGAATTTGCTATACTGCTGGACGTGTCTCGAATGAGACAAAATTAAAAACAGGCATTTTCAAAGCTTACAAAGAAGGTCTCAGGTGGGCTTCCACAGAGGGATGCCTGCTGTTCAGTAGGTCAGCCGATGTGCTGCGTGGCCGGGGCTTGAAAGGGCTCCCAGGAGTCAGGTTGCCCATTTCTTCCTGACCCCACCTTCAGCAACTCCATGTTGGTAGCTTGGTGTCAGCTGTGGTGGGAGTATTTATATCAAGGAAGTTGGAAAACAGTCCAGATCAAGGCTTTAAAACTTAAAACAATAAGTTGCTTGGTTTAACAGCACATTATTGGTGGTCAGTGGCGTGCACACGGAAAGGCAGGCGGAGTTTCTACCTGTGTGTGTTTTGCGTTCGGAGTGGAGACGACGCAAAGACGCAGGCTGCGTGATGAGTGCGCAGAGCCGCACGAACGATTGGTAGGATATGGAGACTGAGCCACGAAGGGAGAGGGGCTGGATTTGAAATGGGATTTCTAAGACAGGGTGGTAGATACTTGACCAAAGAAAAGCAAGAGGGTGTGTGTGAGGGCATGCATACACATTTTGAGGCAAGAGCAAACACTGTGTGGAAGAGGAGGTAGGTAGTCCTATTGATCTTGAACAAGGCGTCAAAGCTTAGCCTCATCCAAGCAGAGCGATGTCTGAATCAACAGATTAGCCTTTCGCAGCAAAGGCCCAAATATGGCCAGTTTCAGTAGCCGTGAAAAACTGAAGGCTGTCCTTGAGTTTTTGTGACCTTATCCCTCAGTGGCACTTTAAAAAATCCTTTATACCAAATCATAAATTGGAAGGCCATTAAAATGTTGCTTATGGTAAACATTTTATAGCATGTTGGTACCCCAGGTACCTGTGCTGTTTCCTGCCCATCACCTCTAAGTTACTCTTCCTCTGGGGAGTTGACATAAACATCCGCACTGTGACTCCAGCCACGCCGGCTTAGCAACTCTCTGACACCGTGCCGGGTTATGCTTTAATGATGACCTACTATGTGCAGTAACCTGAAAGGGGCAAATACAAGGCAGGGAAACCAGAGAACTCCTTTGCGAATGTGCTGAAGCTCAGCTTGCAGCGACACCTGGCTCTGTACTTGAGGGAAGTCCCAGCAGCCACTGGACAGGCTGCCAGAGAAGAGTCCAGAAGGCACTGCCTTTGCAAGTGATGAGCTTTCGGGCAGCAAGGCACAGAAGTGGAAATGTGTTGATCAGAATGGAAAACTCCTCTTTGGAAATCAGTCACCCAGTGCGTGCCTGACTCATTACCTAGATTTGCGTCAGTGTGTGTTTTTTCCTTTCGCCTGCATTCAGATAGCAGCAGATATTCGTGAAGTGGAAGCTGGTGCTCTTTATTTCTGTTACTCTTGGTAATGTCATTTGGGAATCCCAGTAGTAGTGTTTATTTGTTAAAATAAACACTGGATGGATATACAGAATGAAATAAACATGCTGTCTAATCAAATAATCTTTTTTCCATTTTCAACACTGTATCTTGGAGCAATAACTATACCAAGAAAATAACTATCATGATTTTGGCAGTTATTAGCTTATTAAACTGTCTCAAAGAATTAAGTAGTATGTGCAGTTTGAAGTGATAAATTTATTTTTCAATTTCACATGGAAAATTAGCATGAAAAGAAAATCTCATTTTTGTTTTTTTAAGTGTGCCCTTTCTCACGGGGGAAATACAGATAGATTTATAGTCACTTGGAGTCTTGAAGTCACAGCCAGTGGTGTTAGTTCTAATGACCAGTGAACCGGAGGCGG
Source organism: Micronycteris hirsuta (assembly GCA_004026765.1). NCBI lineage: Eukaryota > Metazoa > Chordata > Mammalia > Chiroptera > Phyllostomidae > Micronycteris > Micronycteris hirsuta. The sequence goes on from PVJI01004348.1 coordinate 89,813, forward strand.
CAGCTGGCCTGGAACGTAGCGGTCGTACGAGATTTGAAGGTTTCATTGGCAAAGTGGGACTTTAACCTTCTGCCAGAATTTGAAATACGCTCTGTCATCCTATACTGCGGCTATCCTTTGCACTGTCTAATTTTTAACTTTCTACGAGTATGGCACTTCAGAGCACCGTGATGCTCCTACTCTCGAATGACAGCCAGTAACACAAGAGTTGAGAAGTAAATTCTTTGAGTTTTTTTCTAGTAGGTTTTTTTTTTTACAACTTTTTTTTTTTAAAGCGATATATACTTGAACGGATGATATTCACTTTAAAATTAGTATGGAATTGGGTTAAAATAAATTGAGAGTATATATGATGAAAGTAGAACAGAACAGAATACGGGCTGACGTACTGAGTACTTTACAACATGAGTTATAGGTTGACCGGTGAACATACGATGCTATGATGCCTGAGGGCATGATTTTAATGTGTTTGGAGGTTATGATTTTTACTGTAAGCAAGTCAGTTTATTGGATGTGGCATAGAATGAGATGTATATAACAGTCATGACACTGTTGTCTTTTTTTATTCCAACTTTTCAATTTTCACTGACACGTTAAGAAGTGGAATAACAGAAGTAAGCCCATGGGTAAGTTCTAGTTTTTTTTTGCTGCTAAGAAGGCAGATGACCTGAATAAGCCACCTAATCAGCTAGGACCTTAGTTTCTTAAACTCTGCTATCCTGAAGCTGTCCTGGGTGAGCTTATTATAAACTTCACTCTAATGGCACGTAAGGACTGGCACTCCCAGAGCCTCTGAATTCTGCTCTCCTTCCAATCTAGTGTGTGTTCATTCTCTAGAAGAGGGCCCTCCAGTAGGAATGTAATGTGAATTCTGTGTATAAGTTTTAGGTGTCTAGTAGGCACGTGGACAAGGTAAAGAGAACTAGGGAAATTAATTTTAATAATATATTTTATTTAACTCATATTTAGAATATTATTTCCACATGTAATTAATAATAAAAACATGAATGAGATGTTTTACATTTTTGAAATACTACATCTTGAAGTACTAAGTCCTGAAAACGTGGGGTGGGTTTCCCGGAGCGCACTTCCACTCGGACCCTCCACCGCTGCAGGGCCCAGGAGCCTCACTGCGGCTCACAGCTTTTCCCCTGGGCTGCACAGCTGAGCCATTGGACCCCCGTCCCTCACTACCCACGAATCCACTTCAGGGATTCGCAGTCACCTTAAATTCCTTCTGCTCCCCTCTTTTATCCCATAGTGACAGAGACTTGCCCTTCCTAGAACCTGTCAGGATTTAGAGCCAAATTGGCATATTTTCTCTTTATTTTGAAACTTCTAGAAAGAATAAGGAGTGTGCGAACTCTCTTCAGTTCTCTAATTCATTTATTCCCCCAGTCCACTGACATCAGACTTCTGCCTTCAGAGCTCACGGAAGCCCCTCGAAAGAATTCTCACTGTTCTCCTTGCCGACTTCAGTGGCCCTTGCGCAGGGGCTCTGCGCTGTCCCGGCCGAAGTGACACTGCCAGGCCTTCCGGCGGAGCTGCCCGTCCCTGTGGCAGGCGGACCCCTGCTCGTCCGCTGTTTCGCTCGTTCGTCCTTGGTCCTCTCTGCCCCCCGCCTGCTACCCTCGACTTCTTTCCTAAGTATCACGCCTGCGCCTGTAGCTGCCTGCTGCGTGGATCTGCGTGGATCTGCGTGGATCTGCGTGGCGGTGTTCCCTGGCGTCTCCGCCCAGCCCCCGCCACCTGGTTGTCTCCTCTGGGTGTCATCTGGGTTTTGGTGTCCCCGTCGTCACAAGGCGTAATCAGAAACTTGCCATCATCTTGAACTCCTACCATTCTGTCCCCATCTACGTACACTTGGACACAGAGTCTTTTGGCTCAACTTGTGGATTGTCTATTGACTCTTTCTCCCTTCTCCGTTTGCAGAGCTTCAGTTAGGGTCCCCTGTGCCCCTGCACGTGCTGCGATCCCACGTGGTCTGTCTTTCCTTGACTCCACTTCCTCTCAGACATTGTCCATATTGCGGTCAGGCTTCTTTTCAACACAGCGTGGACACTCGTTTTCCTGTATAAAATGTCTACTGAGTCCAGTTTTCTCACAGGTTTAATAGGTTTGGTAAGCTTTACCCCTCCCGTTCCCCCTCACGGCACCCAGTGTACCTTTGAAAGCCCAGGCGGAGCCGGCAGGGGCTGACGGTGGCTCAGACCTGCAGGGCCTTGGCGTTCAGGCTCTGAGCACGCTGTGTGGAGTGGCACTTGTCCCGAACTGGCCGCTCCCAGTAGTTGGGGACTAAATCCGTCTGCAAGCCCAGCAGACGTGGCTGTGAGAGCTTTCTTCCCGGCTCATCTCTTCAGGCCCATATTTTGCAGTGGATCAAGAAAGCGGATCAGAATCTAAGCTGAGTTACAGGAAACAAGAGGGTGATGGCCATAAAGGGAATGACCAGGAGCAGCTGAGGTGCCCACTGACCTACCACATCCAGTACATGTGCTTCAGGGAAAAACAACAAGAGTAACTGTCCACAGAATGAAAACACTAGAATCGCAAAGTCCACGCATCCGTTGGTGGTGGAAGGCAGGCGGAGGGCGGGGGTAAATGACGGGGAGAAAAGGTGTTCAAATCAGACTGGGCACAGGGTGTGGCCAATGCTGACCAGTGCTGGAAAAGACGGGCAGGAAACCCTGGGGTCCTTCCGGGCCCCCAGGCGTGAAAATCACACAGCGGCTTCGGGAAGACCGGCCCGTCCTGCCCTGGAGACATGGAAGTCCTTGACGTCCTCTGTAAGTGCTCTTCTTCCGTTTCCTCTAGGCGGTCTTGTCTATGTTTCCCTCTCCCCTAAAAGCCTTGATGACCTAAACTTATTTTACTGATGAAATTCTAGGCTTCTTGATGGTTGGTGGAAGAAAGCATGCACCAAGGCTGGAGAGGACACCCCACGGCACTCCTATCCTCCTAGTAAACGGGCAGCTCCGTGGGACGCTGTGGGAGCTCGGGGCTGGGGGGACAGGCGACTCCCTGGCTTCTCTGTGAAAGAATCCCTGTGCTGGCATTTCTGTTCCTGAGCAGCAGGGGTTAATCACGTCCTGGGAAGGATGGCTGGCGTGTGCTTTATTTACGGTCATGCCTTCTCTACTTGGAAACATACGCAGAGAAGTATCTTGGTTAAGTTGTGCAGTGTGCCGACTTTTATAGGAAAGCAGTAGATCCCCTGAGGTAATACGTAGGAAGGAACCGGCAGCTAGTAGATCTAGTTGCAGTGGAAAGAATGGCTTTAGTTGGTATCTATTTCTTAACATTTTTATTAGGGTGGCCAAACAGTTCATTTAGTTTTTTTCTGTGCGATGGCTCTAGTGCTTCATTGTCTTTAACTTCACTAGAAACAATTTTGTTAGGTTATATCGTGACAGTTGTCATATCAGCGTGCATTAAAAAAAACTTATCAAAATTGGTGAATTTTTGTGCATTTTAATATTGAAGGAAGAAGATACACAACATTTTTGGCATATTATGTTTTATTATTTCAAGAAAGGTAAAAATGCAACTAAAATGCAAAAAAATTTGTGCAGTGTGTGGAGAAGGTGCTGTGACTGGTCAAACGTGTCAAAGTGGTTTGTGAAGTTTCTGGTCCTGTTGACATTGTAGCCAAACAGTTCCTTGCTGTGCGCTGTTTTATGCATTGGAAGACGTTTAGGAGCACCCCTGGCCTCTACCCACTAGAAACCAGTAGCGGGAGATAGCCAATATACTCAAAATATCCAAATCAGTAAAGCTATTGGTGCAAATGAAAAATGTCTTTTTATTTTACAGAAAAAATATAGTGGACGTTTTGGGCAACCCGATACAATGGGTTGTCTCTTGGCCTCTTTATTTTTCTAGCTTATTTCAGTTGGATGAGATATGATTCGTTCTTTGTAATGCAATGTATTTCTTCACCCAGCCAAATCCTATTATGAACGTCGTGAGTTGGCAGCGGGCTTCCCTGAGGCAGCATCGCCACAGATACTCTGAGGAAGGATGAATATTAATTGGAGAGCGTTACTTCTGGGAGACCTTTAAGAAATACTAAATATGCCGAGGCAGTGATTTTTGCTTTTATTTCACAAGTGTTTGTTTAAAATCTAATTGCTTGATCTGCAAGAAAACTAGAGGTCATAAATAGCAATGAATAAATTGTCCACAGGAATATATTTGCATATAGTAAGAATGTTTTGCCCTTTTCTCGAAAAGAAAAAAGGGTAATAGCCAATTATCATATTTAAAATGGTAATTAACCTTCTCATCTCTGTAATTCCAAGCAAGTCCAGACATGAACTCGGGATCCAGCATATTGTTTTCAGTGTAAACCTCAGTCATCGTTGAAAATTTATTCTGTAAAATCAATAGTATTGTGCTTAAGTGTGTATGATCAGTGTGACTCACGTAAATAGAAAAGAAGTAAAAATATTTCATTGCAACAAAATACTCTCTTTAAAGTGAATATCATCTTCTATAGAACTGTATATTGTTCTGGGCTGTATACACAGTGGGAACATTTAGAACTAAAAGGTTTCGAAAGCTTACTCTGTGCTGGGAATTGTCACAAATGCTTTGTATATGTTACTTCTTTTAATCTCCCCAGCAGCCCTGTGAGGTGAGAGCTGTGTTGTGAGGAAACTGAGGCCCACAGAGGTTAGGTCAAGGGCCCAAGGTCACCAGTAAATGCAGGAGGGAGGATTCAGACCAGGGACTTCTGACCTTGGAGCTGTGCGCCCGCCCCTGGGCTTCCCTACCAGTTAGTCTGTCTGTCAGTCAGTCTGGTTTTCTGATCATGAAGTCTACTGCTACTACTCTGAACTCTCAGCTGGTATGCTCATTCCTGAGTTGAACCTTCCTTGAAATGTGGAGATTTCGAATGTACTGATACTCAAGCGCACATATAAATACATACATGTAGCACATTTCGCCTCAGAGCCATTTTTTACAGTGGCAACAAGCACATTGAAATGTGCCTCAGAGCCATTTTTTACAGTGGCAACAAGCACATTTCAGAGCCATTTTTTACAGTGGCAACAGTCACTTTTTTTTTTTAAAGATTTTATTTATTTTCAGAGAGAGGACAAGGGAGGGAGGAAGAACAATGTATGGTTGCCTCTCACATGGCCCTCACTGGGGACCTGGCCCGCAACCCAGGCATGTGCCCCGACTGGGAATCGAACCGGGACCCTCTGGTTCCCAGCCCGCGCTCAATCCACTGAGCTACACCAGCTGGGCGCAACAGTCACTCTTTGTTTACTTTGGTTATTGTAGCTGATGTATGTACTGCTGAGCCTAGTAAGCACATTTTTTATGAAGTTGTTTGCTTGTTTATTTTTAACTTAAAAAGAAGCCTTATGGCTTGCAAAGGTCAAGGAGGGTTTCTTTTCCCAGGTCTTCTCCCCAAATCCTTACCTTCTCCTAAGAAGGTGCTAAATTTGATGACTTTTCATGTCCTTTTTAAGCAAAGTCTGGCCCCAGCCCCCTCCTTATCCTCTGCAATTAAACAAAACCAAACATACGTATTTTGGAATGACGAGCACCATTGAGGGCTGTTCGTTGATTGCGGAGAGGTCTGGTGGCTGTCTTTTACCAGCCCGAGTGCAGCTCAGGGCAGCGGCTGGGCGTGGGTGCCTCACGTGGAGCCAGGCACTGCCCAGGAGGGTGATTGATGAAAACCAGAATCTTGTCTGGCAGCACAGTCGTCCAGAATGTGCTGTAAGGAAATAAAATTCCTGGGAATTTAACATGTCCTTTCAAATGGGGGTCAGAGACCCAGGTACAGCCGGAGTGACGGGTCTCTCTGACCTTGAGAACCGTTGGGAGTTCGGAGAGGAAAAGTTATGCAGCTGGCTGTTTTTCTGTGTTCCCAGCATCCATTTGACGGGGCAGGTCGGGTCCACAGAAAATGGTTCAGGCTGGATTGATGGAAAGCGCAGGTCAAGGGGAAAACATCAGAGGAAAATTAATAATACCGTAATAGCAGCTCATGCTAACAGAACACTCTGTGTCCGGTATTGTTCTAAGCACTTTTTTATATATTGACCAATACAGTTATAAAATGAATGTCAGCAACCCGACGCACGTCTGCATAGCAACCCTGTGACTTCCACGCTACCGTGTTTGTGTCCAGTTATTGGTGCTGGGAGGGGCTCAGTGCACCATGCGGGGTGGGGCGTGGAGGAGGCAGGGGTCGGCGTGAAGCGCCTGCCCCCCGTGGTCTGCGCTCTGTGCCTCCAGACAAAGGCGTGAGAGAGGAAAGCAAAGGGGAGCCGCTTACCTATGGTCCAGAGCAGGGGCACACTTGACCGCGTGTATTTGAGGCACCCACGCCTGAAGTTACATTGCTGGTGAGGCATTGATGAACACACCAGTCAGGTCGTCCGAGGTAACGAATTGACTTAGTCCACCGTACCGGACAGGGTCTTGGTGAGAAAGAGGTGGGGCATTCCCGGGAGGGTTAGGGAGAATTTAACGCAGGGACTGTTTACAAAGGGACAGGCAGAAGTGCGGCATTTGACCAAGAGGGCGTCGTGGTGCTACCAGGGACTAGCAGCGGTGGGAGGTCACGATGGCCTCACACAAGCAGGGGCCAGGGGATGGGATCACCTGTGCAGGTGAGAGCTAGAAGCATGGGGGAGGGGCTAGGGGGCAGGAACCAGGACAGCAGCCCGGTGGGGGCTGGGCATGGTGACAGAGGCCCGCCTTCTCTCTCTCCTTGTAGCACATGATCCGATACACGTGCCTCCCATTTGCTAGGAGCCGAGGAAGCTTGGGCAGTGCCCTTCCCGGAAGTCAGCTGCTGGGTCGGTCTGGAGGCCCACAGCTTGCCGCAAAGGATGGGCCGAGTTGTGCCTCCTCAGCAAAGCCTTCAACCTCAGCCCCTCAGAATTGATCTCACTTGGAAATGGGGTCTTGACAGAAGTAATCAAGTGTAAGTGATGTCTCTAGGGTGGGTCCGAATCCAGTGTCACTGAGGTCCTTATAAAAAGGGGACATTTGGACATAGGCACATAGGAAGGGAAGATCATGCAGAAGCTGGCCATCTCCGAGCCCAGGAGCACCTGTGGCTTTGAGAAACTAGGCCCGAGGCCCAGGACAGAGCTGTCCCCAGCCTCTGCGGGGGACCCTGACTTGCCCTCTGACCTGCGGAAGTGTGAGACGAGAAGTCCCGGTTCTGACCTACCCAGGTCTTGGTCCTTTGTTACGGCAGCTCCAGGAAACGAATACCTTTTATAGCGTGATGAAACTTCTTTTGTAAAAAACAAAGTTATTGAATTTATTGGGGTCCCATTGGTTAGTAAATGTGTAGGTTTCAGGTGTATTCTCTCACACGTCACTGGCAAACTGTATTGGGTGTTCACCACCCCAAGTCAACATGATGAAGCTTCTTAATGGCCAACTGCACTTTCCATTTCTTTTTAAGTATATATACAGCCATCGATTCCCGAAGCCCTTAGAAGTGAGCAAGTGAAAAGCACTTCGTTTGGCTGTGAGCGACCTGCCCAGGCCACAGAACAGGAATGGCCATGGCCGTCGGGGCCGCGGCCCAGAGGCAAGCTGCGAGAATCTTAGAGGTGGACATGCTGGCATGAGGGGGAGGCCCTTACATGTATGGAAACTTTGAATTTTTTGTCAAGAATAGCCTTATTACTATAATTTACAGGCTTTACTAGTGCAATTGTTAATTTCTGGGTGTTAATTGTACCTTATTAGTGTAATTAATTAACTTTAAACACACTAATAAGTGTTTGCTAATGACAAGTTAACTTTCTTGTTAATATGAATAGCTTTGGAAAATCTTCAGGTGTAAAACTCTATTTTGAAAATTTAGAAGCAAAACAGCATTAAGCAATGGTGATGTTATCTATCATATTGTTTTGTGATTATAAAGTCAGTGTATCGAGTTGGAATGTTGATATAATTGAGCCAGAAATTGACATGTGTACAGAATCAATTTGCTCAAATGATGATTTTGAGAGTTTAGTTGATAATTTTTAAAAAGTATACGTTTACAATGTTAAAATTAAAGCATATAAATAAGGGTAGACATGTTTGTGCAAGTTGCTTGTAGCATCAACCCTCTGAGAAGGCACCGTTTTCACTGGGACTTTTCCCGTGTTGGGTACATATATGTGCGTATGACGCATGCAAAGTGGAATTATGTCTTACAAAGATTTGTCGCCGGCTTTTAAAATTCAGAGACGTAATGGCTACTCCCCTTGCTTCTGTATCAGTAAATAGAGGAATGTTGTACCATCCCTGAAAGCGATAGGGGAATGATTGCTTCCAATTTTTGCTAAACAACATTATGCTAAACATCGTTTTGCTTTGCAAACAACGAGATGATGTGCATGCCTGCAGGTAGATTGCTGTATTATCCAGTTCTTGCTCTGAGTGGCTTCATATTTGCATGAGGCAAACAGCCTCATAAAAGCCATTGCGAATGTCCAGAATAAAGTGGGCACTCAGAAGCATATCTCACTAGAAGAAATTTGCAGCGGGTTAGGGAGCTGGTGCTGAAGTCAGTGTATAAAGAGAGGCTTCAGAGAACAGGGGTTGGAAGATGAAGCCTTCACAATAGACCTGAAAGCTCCGGGCTGGGAGTGAGGAGGATTGCAGCTCTTTAAGGAAGCAATTTGGCAATGCTCTTCAGGAGCATTAAAAAACTTTCATCTTTGCTAGAGTGAATACATATACACATTTTTTTTTCCTAGGATGCAGTCTGCTTTTTATTTTTGTTGGAACATATTCTGGAAAATTTGAATCATACACAGTCTTGTTTCATCTGTAACTCCCATCTCATTCCCCATCCCGTATCGTTTTGTTACAGATTCCGGGCATTTTATTTCTCTTTAATTTTCATTATTGTCTTCGATATATAGTAGTTTAATTTTGAGGAATGTACTTTAAGCAAAGAATTTGAAATACTGGGAAAACGTGATGCCTGATGTGGTCCTTACGGAATTATTTACGAGGGCGCAATATTGAAAGCAGCTGCCAGCACTTGGGCAAACGTGAATTGTGAGGTGTTGACCTGATGAGGTGCTCTCTGATGGTGAAGCCCAGGGAGAGTCCAGGGCAACTGGGGTCAAAGCTTATGCTGTTAAAGGAAAAAAAAAAACCCTCAAAAAGTATATAGAATTGAATGCATGCACAAAAATTTGGCTTGGAAAAATGTGAGAGGGCCATATGGCCAAGCAGGAAGTCATCATTTTTTTGGATCACAGTGTTGTGGGTAATGTTTTTTTCCTCTTTTGTCAGCTGTTCAATATAGTCCATGTCTTCTATGTTGACCATTAATTAGTTTTATGATGGGAAAATTTCAGTGAACTTGAACCATGATAAAAACATGGGACACCATATTTGGCTTTAGAGAACCACACTACCTGACTAATCATTTATGGTAATTGTGGGAATTAATATAAGAACAAATAATATGAAAGAAGGATGTCGATAGAAATCTTCTGGATTGCATATTTTGCAAATGACTTCTCTTTAAATTTTAAAAAAATGTTATCAATTACAGTTGACATTCAATACTATATGTTAGTTTCAGGAGTGCAATCCAGTGATGAGACATTTCGGTAACCTACAAAGTGGTCTCCCCGGTAAGCCCAGTTCCCGTCCGACACGTATGTAGTTACTGCAGTGTTACTCCGTGTGCTTTGCTTTACCTCCTCGGGACTGTCCCGTCGCTGCCAGTCTGTGCTTCTGAATCCCCGTGTCGTTTTTACCCATTCCCAGCCGCCCTCCCCTCGGGCATTCTGTGTTTAGCAAATGAGTCTTTTCCAGTCCCTCCTTTTCCTAGGTAACTTTTTTCTTTTTACCACTTTAAACAGAAGTCGAAGATTTCTTTTTACAAACATGTCCCACAAACACTTTACTTATGAAATACAAACAGAACAGTAACAAAATACCCCACTGTTCTTTCTGACTTTCTGAAATGTTAATTGGCATTAAATTTGCTGCTTATTTCTAACTGTGCTTCCTCTAGTGTCTTCCACGCCTTGGAATTTGCACTAAGACTGTTGAATGCCAGTGGGCTTTACTGTATTTGGAGAAGAAATATTCCTTATCTATAATATCTAATATTTGGATAATAACAGTTAAAATTTCTTTAGAAGCTCAATTTCTGCACCTAGATCTTTATGTTTTATTTGGTGGATTTATTGAAATTCAGATATCTTGAGTTTGAGTTAACATTTTGTATCTGAGACTGGCTACCTTCTCAAAGAAAGTGACGAAAAGATGTGCAGGATAGGAGAATCAGGAAAATTTACTCTTTTGGGGACATTTTTGAAGAAAGAATTAAAAAATTAAAATTGAATTTATTGGGATGATATTGGTTAATACAATTATATAGGTTTCAAATGCATTTCTGTGATACATAATCTGTATTTAGCTTTGTGTGCCCACCACCTGAAGCCAAATCATCATCCGTCACCGTATGTTTGACCCCCGTTACTGGTCCCCCCTCCCCTCTGGTAACCGCCATGCTGATTCAGGGAGGGAAGACTTTTTTGAGGTGAAATAGAGTCAAGAGGCAAAGGAGGAGAGATTGGAGAAACGATTTTATTGGTAACTTAAGGTAGATTTTCTTTTTGTGTGTGACTTAGGGTAGTGCTGTGGTAGGTCAAAAGAGAAAGCATATCATCGATATTATTGATGGTAATTATACTAACTTTCTATGAAAACTGATCAATATTTTTGACTGTTTTGAAACTACTGTCAGTAAAAGGCCCAACTGATAGATTATGAGGAAATAATTTACAACTTAATAGAAATTCACTCATACAAAGAAAATATGAGAAAAATTTGCTCATACAAAGCTTTATGTCAACCAAGTAGTAAAAAATACATATTGTATTTATTCACTTACTGAAGAAATAACTTACATCATGGAGATTGAAGCAGATTACATGGCCTGAAAGCTGCAAAAGAGAAAAAAATATGGGAAATTTGTTTTAACTCTTTTAGACCAAAATATCTGGGTAGTATGGCTCTGTTCATAAACTCAATGATTTATATGCTGTATCGTGAAGGAACTAAAGGAGTGGCAAACATTTTTCATATGTCATAGAATTTTCTATATTTGCTTCAAGTGACACATTAATGGCGTTTGGAGACTTGATGATAACTCTGTGGGCAGAACCGGAGCTCTTGCAATGAGGAAAGGGTGGTTCGGCCATCTACAAAAGAAAGTGTGTTGTCAACTGGCCCCGCGTGACAGCACCCTGTGCAGCCGGCTGGGCCGTGGTGCCGGTGACATCGGTGTCGTTCTCGCTTCCCCTCAGGACCTTCAGTTGGTTTAGCGAGTACGGCCAGCCTGCTTCATTGGCCAGCGTGGTTGGAGGAGAGGTGCATTTCTGTCTGCATGTCTGTGTTCTGGTCCCACCGTCATCTGTGACAGCTGGGTTTCTATAGTTCCCTCTTTTTCTTTCAGCACACACACATGGAAAATGAAATGTGGAGTAGAATTTAGCAAGAGATCTGATTGCTATCGTCACAGGTTTTAGAATATTAGGTTCTAGATGCCAAAAGGTTAGATACTCCTCCTAAAGGATTATTTGGCTACACCTAGATTTTGGCTCTTAGCTTTAAGATCTGATGTGGACTCCGGCAAGTGGGGGTCCTTGTGTTGTGGCTGCAGCTGTGATGAGCTAATTCACATGGACTACAGAAGTCCTGTGGAGAAAAAGGGATGGCATGGCCGCTCTCTAAGAGAGAGAGGGCCCCGACCCCTGCCTGGACAGGCTTTTGTTGCTTTTCTGGGTACATTACATTGAGGATGGTCCTCATTTACTATGCATAGATTTGATGTAGGTGATTACCTTTTACAGATAACAAAGGAAAGAATGTTGCTAATTATTTCAAAGGAAAGGATGTTGCAGATGCAAGGGGAGAAGTGGGTGAACTGGTTACACTCCATACTTGGGAGGTTGAGCACAGATTTTAGGAAGTTACTTTAGAGATACGCAGTAAACATTTACTGCCTCAATCCAGGGTGAGGGAGTTTTAGCAAAAGCAAGTCTGATAGCAGCCTAGGTACAATGCAGGTCTGATTCCCCACGGGAGAACTGATCCGTAGGCTCTGTTCCTGTGTGCCGACTCACTCCCCACTGGTTTTCTGAGTCGGGGGCTGGGCTACATTCCCCACGCCACGTGGAACGGTTCCCTATAAAGATCCATGCATTGCTAGCAGTGTAGAAGGGTTATATAGGCTCCAATATTGAAGTGAATGATGACCATCCAGTGACAGGGTTTCTAATTTTAAGCTATTTGCTACTTATAATCATGTTACATATTTCTGCATTTTTAACTATGGTGTTTTTTTGGTTGTGAGATGCACATTTTGTATCTGAGATTCAGGTGTATCTTTAAATCGATAGCTTCTTACGCCCTGTTGGCCAGGTGGCGGTTTCGGTGTCACTGTCCTTGTGCGTGTGAATGTGGTTATAGAGCCCGGGTTCTCAGTCCCGTGTGTTTTAGGCACTCCCATCATTGCTGAGCCCTTTCATTCGGCCTTGGAAAGATAAAAACTTTGTGATCTTGCATTCTTCTCGTTGTTTTTGGCTGCCTAGTAGGAGGGGGCATTAGCGTATCGTGGCCTTTGCCTACGAAGAGTTCACAGATTAACAGAACTAGTAAGTAAAATACATGCTTGAGTTTCAGAAGACCAAGACCCAGAGAGCAAAATGACTTGCTTGTGAGGGCGGTTTCCTTTTCCAGTGACTTGTGACAGCTTGAGAAAGTCTGAAGTGCATTAGTTTAGGGATGTATGTCATCATACCGAGAAGTGCATTTATTTCTTCTCCTGTTTTTCTGGGTTTTGTTACTTAACCGACGTGCTACAAATCCAGGCCATAGTAGAGAATGGAAATGCTGCGTGTACAATAGCTGTTCCCGAGATATGGAGGTTGTCTGTCCTCAAGATCAAAAAGGGCACAGGATATTTAAATTTAATAGCGTCTATTGTCTGCTAACTTGCTGGAGTAAGAGAGGAAACAATGTAAATATTCATGAGCTGCTAAGGATTTTATTTTTTGCACCCTACTACTTAGATCTCTTAAAACATAGCTTTAAAAAAATAGTTTAAATAGTTATCCCACTATTTTTCTAAGTGATTAATTTTACTTGGCTTACTCGAGTAAGGATTTTGGCTTGAGTTTGGAATATCTGGTAAATTAAGGAAGTTTTGGTATAAAGTACAAAAATTTTCTCAATGATTCTCTCTTCCATAGTTATGAAACAACACATACTCTCAAAACTATAGATACACTCAGATTTTTTAAAATTGATTTGAGAGAGAGGAAGGGAGGGAGAGAGAAACGGCAATTTGTTGTTCTCCTTATTTATCCATCTGTTGGTTGATTCCTGTATGTGCCGTAACCGGGGATCTAACCTGCAACCTTGGCGTATGGAGACCGTGCTCTAACCAACGGAGCTACTCAGCCAGGGCCTAAACCCAGATTAAAAAAAAATACTGGACCAGGCTAAGAGGCATACTTAATGATATCTTTAGTTTTCCTTTAAATTTTATAAGCTCAAGTGGTTTTTAAATCATTTTTCCTACAAGGAAAGAAAAGACCAACAATTCAGTGTGTGCCATTTTTAGATAAAACAGGAGTAGTTTTTGGACATATGTTCTTTAGCTTATTCAGGAGGCATATTGCAGAAATTGTGAAAATATCAAATACGTTTTCCCCACCTCGTTATTAATTTATAATGCCTTTATTTATGTATTCTCCAATTTCACTAATTTTTTCAGTAGCAATGTTCTAATGAGGCTCTCATACATGGCTTTGCTATTTATGAGGCAAAGCCATGCAGACAAGGAGTAGAATTGGCTCAGGAATACAATATATTCTTTCTTTTATGTCTGCGTGGCGTGGGCGTGGCCGTAGCTTCTGAAAGGTGCTGCTTTTGGTCATTCTTGCCCAGGGCCTCACGTGCATCCAGGTGGTTTCAGAGCTGCGACCCGTGCCTCGCGATCTGATTCTGGGCCAGCACTGTCGCCGCAGCACCATGCCGCCCTCCCCTGCTGTGATTTTGATTCTTGGGTTCTGTATTTCTCCAGGTGTGAGTTATGTCCAGTAGAGAAACTTATGAAAATATTTGCCACCATGATGAATGTTTTTGGAAAGCTCAGGGGGATTCCAGGTGAGATATCATTTCTCTAAGGTTCTGTTGCTTTGAAAAGCAGGGGTCAGCCGTCGGGGTTTGTTTCCAAGAAACACAGACTGTTCCATCTGGGCGGGAGTTCAGTTAGATGTGGATCTTTAAATTCTTGACTTAATTCTCTTGGGCTGTCATGAGAGAGGGTGATGTTTGATAAATACGAAATCAGGGCTGCTGGGTTGGGTTTTTGTTTTGTCTCAGCTGACTTTCGGGGCTTTGTGACCTACGTCCTGGGTAGGATGTGGTCCTGCTGCTCTCGGCTTGGGAACCACGCCTGGCGCCATCTGTGAGGGCAGATGCTGCTCTGGTCCACGGGTGAACTTGGCCTGTTCAGACTGCCTGCCCGGCTCCTTCGCACACAGGCCTTCTGGGGATGACAGGAGAAACACTCGGCCAGGTGGGCTTTTCAAAGAGAGTAGGCCGATTGTCTCTGGAGAGGAGGAGGAGGAGGGCCCCTTTGTGCGTGGACAGAGATGATTCTACACACCTGCGTGCTGTCGTAAGGCATGGCGGGAGCTCTGGCTGTGCTGTGAGGAGTTGTCCCTGCAGGACTGAGTGCTGGTAACTGAACTTTTGTGTCCCGACTTCAGTCCAAAGTCTTAAAAGTCTTGAGAATGGTCCATGCCTGTTTAGGCTTTCAATTTCATTTTTTAAAAACGAGCCTTAACGTTAAGCAATGCAATTTCCAGTCCATTCAGGGAGGCTACGAGCTCCATGGTTGGTGATGCCTGCGTTTGAGTCTGTCTGTGTGCTTTTTCGAAACTCTGAGCGTTGAGAAGTCTACGTAGTATCGCCCTTCTGTTTCTCTAAACGTGTGGGACTCTGCAGCCTTCTTCTAGGTCACAATGCTTTTAAGAAGCTCTTAATCCCTACTTCCGAAACAAGTACCTGACTGGACATCCACACACTCAGTTCCCCGTCTGTTTCACGCATGGTCACGTGTGCGCCATCTCAACCCGCATCCCCTCCGTTCAGTTCCTGGCCATGCAGGCCCCCTTCCCCGAAGTGCATGGCCAGCCGCAGCCTCAGGACTTCCATAGGGCTTGCCTCAGTGAAAGGAGAAAAGGAAGAGTTGTGTTTTATCAGATACTTTCTATTTGTCAAAACCTTTTGTGTTTTACTTCCTCCCTTTTCATTTCTTTTGAAATCAGGAGCTATGCTGCTAAGTGTTTGTAGGAAATGAAAGAATGAATCATGGCAACTATGAAGCTGTTCAACTAGGGAATATTCCATTATCTGGGGGTGTGTAATGTGCTTCCATGCATTTGCAGATTCGGGATGGCGGTGCCGTCATTTCAGCTGTGCTTGGTGGGTCGTAGACCTTCTTTACTTCGGAAGTCTTCCTTTGAACCTTCTGTACTGCTCTGGTTTTAAAATAAAGCACACGGTCAGTAACCAGAATAGGGTTTTCCTGGGTCAAAATAAAATAGCGACGCATCTGGTCATTTCTTGAGAAAGATACTCTCTCAAAGTATATTTTTAAGTTTTTAGTGTAGATTTTACTCCTCTTACCAAAAAAGTTTCTTTTTGAAAGAATAGATTTCCTTATTAGCATATAAACCATTTTATAAAGGTCTTTTTAGGGCTGTAGGGGCTCACCTGAGTATTTTACACATTTAAATTGTTTTTCTCCTAGTCCTTATGACTTAAAAAATACGATTGAAGCATCTGTTTCTTTGAACATTTTCAGTGTTTCTCTTCCACTGCCCTACATCTTTCTCATTTAGTTAAGAAACCAAGCATCATTATTTATGTAGACGAGGGAGGCCGAGTCACTTATTTGCTAAATGAGGCCCCTAATTGCCCTATCATTTTCTTGAAGATTGAAATACAAGGTCAGGGAACAACAAAGACAACCACTCTCTTAGAATGTTGCAAATAGAAATCTAGAGCAACACGAAGCTTCCAATGCGCCCAGTCCCCGAATTGCTCCCGAGCACGCCGGCATCCATCGAGAGCAGGTTGTGAGAGACAGGAGGGCGATTCGGATTCGCCACCAGCGTAACTGACGTTCCAGCTAAACCAGACTCATGCCTGCATCTTCAGGTCAGCGTCTTTCACAAGACGGAAGTGGCGGTGCGATGGACTGGCCTCGTGGACCTGGGCCTCGGGCTCTGCGTTTTCTCTATGGCATCCAGAAGCCAGCGCTTCTTAAGTCTTCATGCCGTGCTGGTCAAGATTTATGGTGTAATAGGCAATATGAAGAATACTTTAGTTTTTGTTTGGTGGAAACATAAGATGGAGATTCATAAGCTGATCAATAACCAAGATTATTTTGCAGATGGTTCTGGAACTCTGTACAGAAATGTCCCTTTCTGTTTAACATTCGTTGACTTGAATCACTTAGTTGCATCTCCAAATTATAGCTTTAAATTCTCACTTCTTTCTATCCCAAAGTGATAATGTAGTGTTGCATTAAATAATAACAGGCATTATTATGTATACTAACAAATGAAATTAGATTTTATATTTTTGTCTTACAAATCTGTTTCCCCAGAATCTCTGCATAGTCTTCATTTTCTATTGTAATGCCGTGTTCAGTTTTAGGAACTTCCCTAAAACAACTTTTCCTACCTGCGTCAAAGGTCCTCAGAACAAAACACCTCATTCAGCTGAAGGATCATTTGAAGACACCCACAGAAAATGGCTCAGGACAAATTACAAAGCATGTGGAGTCTGAACCCCTGGCCCAGGTCGGTCACTGGGAATTTTTTTCGATGATTATTTGAGGTGAAGGTCCAGTGATATGTCTGTCTTCACCCACTAACGGATAAATGATCAAAGAACTCTCAGGTCTCTGCTAGTGAGCTCCGTCGAGAGTCTTGGGTGAGCGGTGGGGTGAGGAGCTTGGATCTCAAAGGGAGCGAGTGGACACTCTTCATGACATTGCCACCGTCAGGAATGCAGTGAGACTGAGTTAAGTAAGACTTTGTAACCACACTCAAAAGAGAGGATGGATCTGGGCCCACTGTAGCTTCTCCTGGCCCAGAATAAACACTTGCACAGCCTTGGCCGGCGTGGCTCAGTTGGCCATCGTCCGCAGACTGAAAGATTGCTGGTTCAGTTCCAGGCTGGGGCACGTGCTCGGGTTTCAGGTTTGGTCCCCTGCTTGGGGCACATTCAAGAGGCAACTGATTGATGTTTCTCTCTAGCATCGATGTTTCTCTCTCCCTCACTTCCTCTCTCTAAAATAAAAAAAAATGAAAGATTAAAAAACATTTGCGATGCATGAATATGTATATGGTTAATTACTTTTTATTATTAATTACTATTGAACGCTAGCACTCACTGCTTTTCATTTTTAAAGTATCTAATCCTTCTCCTAAGCATGTGAGTAAATAGTGATGATGTTTTGCAGATAAGATACATTGATGGAAACCCATATATAGTAGAATTTTGCTTAAGTTTTTTAGACGGGCAAACTACTCATTAAAGGAAATACGACTATCCATGTGCCTTAGCAAACAAGAGGGAAAATATTTAAAATATCTAAGATTGTGTACCGTTTAGATGGTGCTTTGATACGTGGGCTTTTTCTGTTGAGCCGAGTTGCTGTGAGAGAGACTTGTGTTTTCAGATGCTGCCTGGGGGTGAGGAAACCTTTGAGACCCCAGAGTACTCACTCTTGGGGTTCCAAGACTTGAGAGCAGTGTTTTACAAAGTGAGTTCCAGGTAAAACTTTGTATCGAAAAAAATTCCTGTGAAGTAATAAGTCCAATGCGGGCATGCCTTTAATTATTTAAAATGGAGTGCATGTCCCTTGGGCTTGGTGGTGAGTGGGAGAGACCAGAGGGTGCTGGTGACGGACAGAACGTTGGCAGAACCTCCCCCAGCACCACGTAAGGCAGTAAGAGGAGGGATTCGATGTACGTGCATTGATTTCAGATGTTTTGATATATTCAAAAAGCAGCCACCATAGGAATATAATTTATTTTTAGCTATAAAACTTCGGTGTCACATGCTTAATTATACAATTTCCCGCAGTCCAGAATGAATCTTTTCCTCCCTGTGCTGCATCTGGAAGAATTTAACTCATTCTTCACGGTCCAGAAAGTGCCCTTCCGTCCGTATTCCTGAAACAATGCATAGCACATTGTCTTTCTGCATCGCACTTGGAGACATCTGGTACGTAGAAGCTGTCTGTGGAATGTGAAGTTAGACTTTTAACAAGAATTTTAGTTTTAACTATTTGGATGATTGCTATAAATACTTGAAATGATCAAGGAAGAGGGCAATTAAGATGATGGTTCAAAAATCTTTGGGAATACTGGCTGGTTCCTTTTTTTTCATTGGGTTCCTTAGAGACTATTAATTAAAACTTCCTTTTCCTCTACCCTCCCATGCTTACTCTGGGCAGGCAGAGAAGGTAGAATAAATTGTCTGTGGGCTCAGGAGCCCCCAGGAATCCCTGTGTTGAAGAGGGGTGTTCAGATGGATTTGCTCGCCTTTATATTATCAGAGGTGTATCTAGATTCTGGAACAAGTTTTACTCAAGATTTGTTTACATATGGATTAATCTACACCAAGTTTAGGACTCTTATGTTTAGACAGCATTTTATTAAATAAAGAAGAACTATAACAAATTCTCTTGACTTGAGACTGGCACATAAATTAGCTGTATCTATGGACAATTCTGGGGTTTCCCATCTGGGGTCAAACCCCGCTCAGCCAGTGACCAGGTGTGTGACCCCAGGGAAGTTCCTTACTCTTTCTGTGTCTTTAAAATGGGGATCCTACTGGGTCTCTCCCTAAGACAGCGTTTGGGAGGTGTAAGTTTGGATGCATGTGGAAAGGCCTGGCACGTGGTGAGAGTTAAATAAATGTCAGCAAATACATTTTTAAAAAGTATTATTGTGGCAAAATGTGCATAGCATGAAATGCATCGTTTTCACCATTTTTAAGGGTGCGGTTCAGTGGCATCAAGCACATTCTCGCTGTCGTGCCGCTGTGACCGCTGTCCAGCGCCTGAACTCCTCATCCCTCCTGAAAGTCTGTCCCCATCAAAGGGCCCGGCTCGGTGACCGCACCTTCCTCCCTCTCTCCCTGCTCCGAACATGGCCTGTTCATGGTCTGTACGAGGAGAACGGTTTCGACGTGGGTGGGTGGTTTAAGGGCGGTAAGTTATCTCGTTACTTCCAGTCCTCTTTGCGAGAAGTCTTTCTTTTTGTTTCTTAACTGCGGTAAGTGTATCAATCGGGTTAACTCCTATAACAGGTATATTCCGAGTCTAAATTCAGCTCTTCAATTGTTTGAACGTGACTTCTAGTTTTTTATTCAACTGAAATCTCTTTGTCCTGACGGCCAGCAAATTGCTGATCCATTAGAATAACCTTCTTTTTTTTTAAGAAAATTATTTTATTGTTGTTCACTTACAGTTGTCTGCATTTATCACCCACCCCCAACCCCAGGCAAACCCACCTCCCTCCCTTGCTTCCACCCTCCCCCTTGGTTTTGTCCATGTATCCTTTATGGCAGTTCCTGGATACCCTTGTCCCCATTATCCCCTTCCCTCTCCCCTCTGGTTACTGCCAGATTGTTCTAAATTTCAGTGTCTCTGGTTATAATTTGTTTCTCTGGTTGTATTTTGCTTGCTT